>MJUU01016062.1:0-12092 GCA_002080025.1 Modiolus philippinarum | reverse complement strand
CAGGTCTGGTCGACCCTGGTTTTCCGAGTATACTCGAAAACCCAAGGAAACAATCCCATCATGCAATACCTGAGTAGAACTCTCCTGTCAAAAGGGTCAAATCTTATCGTTTTAAGTATTTTTGGCGGGGTATTTCAAAAAAGAACATTTTTTAAAAACTAATTTAATTCAATTTTATAACATTTATGTATCTTCATAAATTATGATATGAAAGTAATACGTTTGATTTAGGATTTATTCGTCTGTTTGGTTTTTGAATATTGTCATTTTTTTTTTGTATTATTTTAATTTATTTTGTTTGTTGAATTATTTTTTGTTTTACTTTTGCCTTATTTAAAGTGTAATCCTGTTAAATTCTGTGAAATTACATAAAAGAAGTTACAGAAGTAAACTAATAATTATTTGTTTCACTTTGTAAATTAATATTATAATTATCTAATCAATATTTAATCTGATTGCATTAATTTCTAAAATAATGGTATCCTTGTTTTGAAAATTAATAATTAAATTTTAAAAAGTATGGACAAGTAAAACTGTACCCTGGAACTACCGTGACTTCAATTTTCTTATGATACTATTCAAACAATTCGGTTGTTAAATAACATAAAGAATTTTTGGATGATTGATAAAATTCTTGTGTATTTTTAAATCACAATTTTTTCCTTCATTTAAAACAACAAGGAGTTTTGTGTAAAAAAAACAGGTTTAGTGTAATTTTATCATGATTGTATTATTATTATAGACTGATGCAAACTTTGTAGAACCAGATACGAATCTAATAGAACAAATCTCTTTTATTTAGTTTGTAATAATTTTATTAAAAACAAAACTTAAATAGTGAAAAAATGAGTTTAAAAAACGTAATAAAATATCATTTTCGCTAACTTCCGGTCTTTTTTTGTTGATCCAGAAGGGTTATGAGATGTGTCAACTTTCAGGTTCAATATCTCTGAAGTTGCACGGTAGAATTTCATTTTGCTCGGTAAATATTTGTATTCTCTTATCCAGACATCCGGGCACTTTACCTGTGGAGGAGGTGAAAATGACCACATTTCACTATATATCTAAGTAACTTCAACTTTGATTTATTCATTCATTTTTTAATACAGTTTAATGAAACTCAGATTATGCATTTGGAACATCAATATAAACATCATATCCAAATTTCAAGATCGTAGGTATTATAACACCGAATATATTGCAATTTAAAATATCGATTTTTTACATAGATTATATAAGAAAACATCGATCGCGTCACCGCCTATGTGGGGGGTATAAGATTAAAATCGACTGATCTGATTGGTCAATTCAGCTTTGTGATGTCACGCCGGATAAGAGAATTAATGCTTTAAAAGCTTAATTATAAAATTTCAGGTGTGACCGTCAACCCAATAATTAAGTTACAGGTGTAAAAAATCAGCGACAGGTAAACTTCCTTGATTTTTCAAGGAAACTTGTGACGTCATACTCGGAAAATCGAGTAAACAAAGATGGACGACCCTTTCTTGGAAAACCAGGGTCGCCCAGACCTGATAAAGGGATCACTCTGTCCGTCCATCAGTCCATTTGGTGTAAAGGAAAAATTTAGCCTTTTCTAAATCAAATCAAATACAAAAAATATTCTCATTATTGACACGACTCAGTACCTGAACAATCCTGATCGCACATCGATTTATCCGACAATAAAAACACCCTTTTATCACTATCTATATTCAATAATGCAAGTATTTCACAACAGTATTTCAGTGTTTGATTGCGAAACCCTCAACGTTTACCTGACTGTGAACTCAAATAGCGGCTAGGTTTAGATGCCTGCTTTAGTCTTGCTCTTGGCATATTTCACCATAGTTTAAAGGATAAAGCAAAGTGTACTACAGCCCATTCCCAAATGCTAAATTTTGAAAAAGAAGAGAAAGAAATTAACAGGAAGTGAATAAAACATTCAAAAATTAAGCTAAATACGGAAAGGTCATGAAAAAGTTCCGTGAAAGCAGAGTATAGGACCGTGTACATCTGTACTAAGAATTAAGTTTCTAGTGGTTTTTGTTCGTTTTTTCCTATTTCATTTCCATGAATTCATAATCTTTTAAAAAGCCAAGGCAAGTATAGGCTTCAAATGTATTGTAGAAATTTAAAAAAGTCCGCCGGCTACATATTGTTTTCAGGACTAGAGAGGCTTATATTGTGGGTTCTCATGGAAAAAGTAGCCGGTATAAATTCTTAAAGGTTAGATATGATATCAATCAAAGGACAAATTGGGTATCTAGACCAAAAATCAATAATTTTGCGGCATTGAATTAAACCCTTGAAAACATTTATTTAGCATGTAACTATTTGGCCGGGAAGAGAGAAAAAAAAAGATAATTGTGGTCTCGGAGCTAAAATTACAATTTCAAAAGGTCTTAAATGTTTCTGGTGAAGGTAATGATATTTTTTAGAATTTGAACAATGAATTATTTAGCATTTTGATTTCCTAACCCATTCTTTCGATACCACTCGGGACTATTTAGTAGCTGAATTAACTACATCTACGTCTACGTGGTACTCCTAGTTTTCCAGTCGTTCCGTCCCCAAGTAGTTCCGCCCCCAGTCGTTCCGTTCCCAGTAGTTCCGGCCTCAAGTAGATCCGGCCCCAATTTGAAAGTAGTTCCGGCCCCAAATATAAATTTAATTATTTAAACAACCAAGTTGCATGAATCTGCTTGTATATACTAAAAATGAATAAAATTAAATCAATTGTTTGATTAAATAGACTAATTAGCTCATACTAGTACACAAAGAAGCCAATAAAAACGGAAGTTTTCTAAAACATGGGTGGGCAAATGGTATTAAATGATAAAGAAAAATGACTTATTAATGAGTTTATTAAAAGTTAAATTACTTTGATGTTTCTCTTGATTGAAAAATTTCTTTGTAGATGAAGTTGTATTTGTTTTCAAAACAATGATTATCACCTAAAAGGCGAAGCTTAGAAAAACAACTCACATGTCATGATATGGTCGCCGTCAAAATACATAATCAATCAACATAATCAATCTATATTTGGCATCACTATTAAATCAACTATTTTTGCTATTTCAGTGTTTAACTTTACTGTGAAAGGAAATTTACCATTTCAACTACCTCGTTTTCAACTAAAGGTTTAATTTAACAAACAAACATATATATATTCGCCATGGTTGTGGCATTATTATAATAAACTTTGGTAATCCAAAACATATAAATTCTTCTAAACAACATAAAAGTGATCGGTCAGCATGCATATCGTGTATATACTTTCAATGTTTGCTAGTTTTAAAGTAAAACATAAATCATCAGGCATAATCACTTAAAAAGGGAGAAACTAAAGTTTATTGTTCTTCATCCTAATGTTATCAATATGTTCACGACCGATAAACGGAATTGATAGAGAACAAATATCCAGTGCAAAACTAAATATATCAACTTTATGAAAACAAGGACACCCCAAGTTTCTAACGGAATTGCCCTCAAAGTGATTCAAATTCATAACAATTAACATACAAGAGTTCATGTCCAGGAATTAATATGCACCGTATGTAATACTCAACGTTGGAGGTAACTAGAAAACCAGGTCAGTTGAGATTGAAGTTTAATATGACTGAAGGTTATCATAACAATCATCCCTTAGAATATATATACCAAGCAATAATTGGGAAATATATTGGGGGACGGATCGACTTAGAGGCCGGAACTACTGGGACCGGAACGACTGTGGCCGGAACTACTTGGGGACGGAACTACTTGGGGACGGACTGGTTTGGGGACGAAAGAAGAAAGTTCGGGGATAATGTTATACCCTCCGTCTGTCCGTCGGTCCGTCCGTCACACTTTTCTTGTGACTCAAACTCCTCCTACATTTTTGGATTTAGGGATTTAATTTTGTTGTAGAATTGTTGCATATAGTCTGCAGATGCGCAATAAGCTTTCGGATTTTCGATATTGGTCTTGGTGCAAACAAGAGGCCCCATGATGTCAATTTTTATTCATGTGGCATGTGACACAAACTCCTCCTACATTTATGGATTTATGGATTTAATTTTGTTATAGAATTGTTGCATATAGTCTGTAGATGCGCAATAAGCTTTCGGATTTTTGATATTGGTCTTGGTGCAAACAAGAGGCCCCAAGATGTCAATTTTAATAAAGACTCAAAGATGTGGATTAGACACATGTGTCATGTGACGCAAACTCCTCCTGCATTTTTGGAATTAGGGATCAAATCTTTATGCAGAATTGTTGCATATAGTCTATAGATTTGCAATAAGCTTTTGAAATTTTGGTTTCGGTTCCAACTTTGGTAAATTTCCTGAAAATGTCAAAGACAAATATTTTTTTTTAATTTTGGCATATTATCTTATATTCTGACAAGTGTTTGGTAAAAAACAAAATTCTGAAAACTTAGGATTCTTAAAGGCGGTTCCAATTTTGGTAAATTTCCTGAAAGTCTCAAAGACCACTCATTTTTCGGAATTCTATGTAGCAACTGTACTTTGAATGTTTGTGTAGTTTAGGACAAACATTTTCATCAATTGGATTTCAAAAATATTTGATTCCAATTTTGGTAAATTTCCTGAAAGTCTCAAATACCACTTATTTTTTGGAATTGTACCTAGCAACCATACTTAAAATGTTTGAATGTTTGTGTAGTTTAGGACGAATGTTTTCAAAAATTGGATTTCAAAAATATTTGATTCCAATTTTGGTAAATTTCCTGAAAGTCTCAAAGACCACTATTTTTTGGAATTCAACCTAGCAACCATACTAAAATTGTTTGTTTAGTTTAGGAAAAACATTTTTATCAACTGGATTTCAAAAATATTTGATTCCAATCTTGGTAAATTTCCTGAAAGTCTCAAAGACCACTTATTTTTTGGAATTCTACCCAGCAACCATATATCCTAGAATTTTTTTAGTAACGATAATGACTATCAATAGATAGATTTAAAAAAGAATTAAGAAAAATTATGCCCAGGGTGTATAAGAACTGTTTTCTGTGTCTACAAGGGAGTGCGGGGATAGCTGTCGTTTCCGACAACATCTAGTTAACTTTGTCTGCAGATTTCAGTGTTTTACCATGTAGTTTATAATCAAAATGCATGGGATTCCTTTAACGTGAGATGTGGATAATTTCGCACTTGTCAGGATTGAAAGACATTAACCACTCTTCCTCCCACTTTTGGAGATCTGAATGTAAGGTTTTAGAGTCATCTCGTGAAGATATCGTTAGATAGATAATGGTGTCATCTGCGAAAAGGCGTGTTTTACTGGTAAGTGTGTTAGGCATGTCGTTGATGTAAATTTAGAATAGGCAGGGGGCCAGTACCGAGCCCCGAGGGACCCGGATAGGACAGGGCAATTGCCCGACTCATGGCCATCAACGGTTACCTTCTGTTGTCTATTACTTTAAAAAGATTCAATCAATATTACTGTTTGGTTATTGATTCCCATTCTTTTAAATTTGAGAAGTAATCTTTGGTGGTCATTTTTATCAAAAGCTTTTGAAAAGTCCATAACTGCTAAGTCTGTTTGTTTGCCTTGTGCCATATTGTCTGTAATTTCTTGTATAAAAGTTACTTATTGAGTTTTACAGCTTAATTTAGATCTAAATCCATGTTGAAATTCATATAAAAGTTTGTGTTTGTCCATGTGTTTAATGATGTTTAATACAAAAATATGTTCCATCAGTTTACTAAGGATACATGTCAATGATATAGGCCTATAGTTTTCAGGTTTACCTTTTGCACCCTTTTTAAACACTGGTGTGACTATAGCTTGTTTCCAGTCTGATGGGACATTACCAGTTTCTAATGATGTTCTGAGAAGATCTGTAATTATTGGTGCTAGTTCAGTGTGGCATTCTTGGAGGAAGTGTGGTGATATTTTGTCAGGGCCAATAGCTTTATTTGGATTTAGGTTTTTCAATAGTTTGGTGACACCTTCAGAAGTTATTACAATGTCTACCATCTGGTGTGTTTGGTGGTTTTTAGATCTACTGCACCAGAATAAAATGTGCTCTATTTATATGTGTCTTTGAAAGTTTTACTATTATGAAGTCACGCGAAAAAGTCCTAACAAGTCCTTTAATTCAAGTTTTCTTAATAAAGATAATGTTCATTCATCTATAAGTCCTCACTGTAAAAAATTACCTCATCTTAGTAACCTAAAATGTACTAAAGCAAACGCTCGATCGAAATAAAAACTTGACGCCGACTGCAATTTTTCAATATTTTGGACTTCGGTGGCAAAATCTAATTCGGAATAATACTGTAAAAATCCAAATGAATAAAAAATTAAGAAGGGAAGGTTAACACTATGTAACAGAGTTTTTTTGTTTAAACAGATATCATTGTTTGTTAAAAAATTATAAAAATGATTTGATATTTTTTCAAAAAAGCTTTCCCGTTCTGCATTCTTTTGATAATTTTTATACCCCAGTATCATCATTATTGTTAAAATTTTAAATATATGTTTGTTTATAATTTTATATTATTATTTACATTTATTGTCACTTACTCTTCTTGTCAATTTGATTTGAGAAATTTATTATATTTTCCTTATGTTACATCGTTAATTTTATGTGTCTTGGTGAAAATAAAGATTCTGAATCCGTATGTAGTGAAATTTTCATCGCCGTAGTCGTAGGTAGTATTCGGCCGACATCTCAGATGTTTCTGGGGCCTCATCACGGCGTCATTCACTAAACATTGTAGAGGCTGTATTTTAGTAATTTTGTCAACGAAACGCTAACTTCTGTGCAAGGGAAAATTTTAAACTGCTATTAAAGTTGTCACTTTTAACATAGGTCTTACGGCAGTCATCGTGATTTGACAGATTGTTGTACGATGTCAATTAAATTTCTACGAGTTCAGATGTTTCACTACACAGATTATGCGGTTTATTACCTGACTAAAGTGACTACATTCCTGACTAACACTAACCTGTGTCACAAGAATTGCCAAGAATTGATGATTATGACGATTCTCATCCCCTCAAGCACACAGGATTATACTGATGGAGGCTTTTCAAATAATAGTGCTTTCTATTTGTAGCCTCTTTCGTGTTTTGACTGTGTCTTGTTGTTTCTATTCAGTTTCTGCTGTGTGCCTACCTTTGTTTGTATTTATAAGTTTCAATTCTTCTTGGTTTGCTTCTGTATTCGTCCAAAGTCATATATTGGTCATTGGCTTGTCGATCCTTATCCTAGAAAATTTAAGTTTCTTGATATACAGGTTTTTGAATTTGGCTTGTTTCCATTGATTTGTATATTTATTTTACCTTTTAGAGGCCATTTAGAACTTACTAGAACTTACTATATAGTGTGGGGTTCCTAACTTTGTTGAAAGTGACCCTTAGATGCTTTGTTTTGGGTCGTTTTAACATGGAGATGGGATGTTTTTCCTTGACATTTACTCCATTTCCCTTCTTTTTCATATTTATTTAAGCAATAACAGTACATTATTTGAATACCCGAGGGCGTCAATCGTAGATTTGACGGTCAAAATGCAGTTTATAGGCGACGCGTAGCGGAGCCTGTAAACGGTTATTTTGACCGTCAAATCAAGATTGACGCCCTCGGGTATTCAAATAATGTAATGTTATTGCGATTCTAATGCAACAAATCAATTTCATGTTCTATTTTTAACTCGTGAATTTGTAACAATACTAGGAACCAGATTAAACAGGGAACCTACTTTGTCACAGGTGTGTAGATGGTGGAATTGACGGTCAGTTTTGACCAATCAAAACCTTCGTTATATAAATGTTGCATTAGAATGTATTTTATTACTTCCAAATCGAATACCGGTACATTCAATACCCAATATTAAAACAAAGACCAATATGGGTATGAAGATTGTGTTCTATGTAAACAGTTGCTCGGTTTACACAGGATATAAAAGCGCCATATAACCTGTATGTTTTAGAAAGGTTTCTGGTTATAATAAGGTTCAATTAATACAGGTTTCACTATGATAGTTTGCAGTTTATGATACTATAGTATCCCCAATAGTGCAGTTCTTGGCTTTGAGAAAAATAGTAACTTCAAAAGGAATTTCCACTAAAAATATTTATAGGTTTCATTATGAGTGAGGCTTGTATATCGCTTGTTATCAAATCGAGCTATTTAATTACACAATAATAATTAACGAGCTTCAGCGAGTTAATTATTATTTGTAATTAAATAGCGAGATTTAAAGCTCGTTAATTATTATTGTGTAATTAAATAGAGATCGAGATTTAAAGCTTGTGAATTATTATTGTGTAATTAAATAGCGAGATTTGATAACAAGCGATACACAAGCATCACGATTTGTGAAACCTATTTCTCTTATGATAAACAATTCTGTCGTGTTCTCCCAATTATGTTAAGTTGGGAGAATTTTGTTGTTTTTGATTGATTATGTACTTTAAACTTATCCTTATAGTCTAAGAATAAATTTTCCCCGTATATAAAGTAAAACTATAAACAACGATAAGTGTTGTAGTTGAAGATCAATTATACGTACATATAGCAATGACAGATACATGATTCCTCGCTGGTGACAAACCTGGGTGAAAGCTCGGTTGATTGTAATTACAGTTTTAAACATTTATGCAGTAATAAAATTAATATCTGTTTGTCAGTTGAGTGAAAATGGTACGAATGATTTGTAATTAAATGTAGGTGTAAATTTCTCTGTCTCTGTGGAAACTGATTCTGATGTCAATTTCCACGCGTCAATGATCCCAATACACATTACATCATAACATGAACACAGAACACAGGAAGGAAATTAAACTTATTTTTAGCAATAAAATAATATATTTCAAGTGGGCAAAATATTTAACTGTTTTGGGAGAATGAATTAATAGGCGTGTTCACAAGAAGCTCATTTTTTTTCATTTCTTCTCGCCACAATATAGCTGAAATATTGCTGAAGTTGGCGTAAAACATCAATCAATCAATCAATCAATCTTCTTGTCAATGGAATAAAAATAATGCAGACGACATAGAGCACGGAATTTAAAAAAGAATTGCCATGACGTTGGTTTGACCTGATGTGTGACCTCTAGAACAACCAATGAAAATACGGCTGAAAAGTTATCTAATCGTATGAAAGGCCAATCAGTGGCGGATTTAGGGGGGGCCCAGGTGGGCCCGCCCCCCCCTTAGGTCGGAAAATATTATAAATTCCTAGAGGTTTTTAAAAAAAATTTGGTTTCGGGCCCCCCTTTTGAAAAAAATATTGGTCGGGCCCCCCTAAGCAGAAAGTCTGGATCCGCCACTGCCAATGAAATGATAGCATAAAAGTTATTACTATTCAAGTGAAACGAAACATTATCTTATCGTGTAAGAAATAGATATTCATGCCATATCATAAGAGAATAATATTTAACGTTAGTTATCTCATTTTGATACTCGACATAAAATGCAGAATTGGCAGAAAGTAAATTCACAGTGACTTCGGTATTTAGTTATTTGGAATGGTTTGAAAAAACCGTAAGGTTGATGTCCTCTGACAGATTGTCGTTGAGAATGTTGTATAAATGAGGGAGGGGGTCAAGACCTTTTCTGTTGAAGTGTTCGGGCATTTAAGCTGGTCGTCAAATGTTTTAGTGCAATAAATAAGTTGTTAGTTGTTTTTGGACCATTTGGTGTTATCTGTTCTGCTAAAATTTTATTTTGTTTAACTATTAAAGGGAATAAAAAGCATTATTTGCTGTTAATGAGGGGGGAACAAGAGTTTTTCATGTTAAAGTTTTATGGACATTTTCAGCTGTTTGTTAACTTTTTGGGGAAATTAAACATTTTAAGCCTGTTAATGAAACTCCCCTTGTCCCCATGTTAATTGTATCAACCTAATTACTTGTTGTATAATGGAATAACTGGTACTGTTGTAAGATGGTTCTATATTTAATTAAATTGGACTTAGGGAGCAACCATTTGATTTCTAGGGAGGGGGGCTAAGGTCAAATTTTTCATCCTGGATTTTTTGTGTGTGTAACTTCTATCCTGGCTTTTTATTTTTGTTCCAAGCCTGTCCTGGATTAACCCGCATAGTCATCCTGGATATTTTTTTGCTATAGGTAACCGTCCTGCCTTTTTTTTTAAAATTTGACCATAACCCCCCCTCCCATAAAATCAAATGGTTGCTCCCTTAGTTTTATATTAAGTGATCGTATGCATGTTGATACAGGTTGGTTGAAAAATATTTAAGCAAATATAGTTCGTCGGAAATTGAATACCGAATGAAAAAGAACATCAAGGGTTTATTACTTACTATCCAAAAAAGAATTTATACTTTATTCTTATGGCGACTGAAACCATATCAGTCTGATAGTAAAACGAACTTCTGATCAACTAAGGATAGAACTGACCATTGGAGAAATATTCCCCAAAACAGTAGAATGATATATATGAAATGTATTTCTCATCGAAATAAGACAATTTTTGTCCCATTACTACAAAAGTATGGCTACTAAATTCACTACATTATAACTCTCATATATTTTGTACGGGGACGTGCGGCTGGGGGTCCAAAAAATGTACCCAAATCAATACTAAATTATGATCGAAATCCATACCCGAATAAATACTGCCCTTATATATGACATCCATACAAATACTAATGTACAACGTAGATTTATTGTTTGATAAGAAGAAAAAGGGTAAATTCTAAAATATGGCATATAAAATTTGTCAACTCATAATAAAAGTGATATTTTCTTATGAATCTTCTCACGATATATTTATACGAAATTGAAAAAGAACCAAAATTAATACCAGATGTATTTAAAATAGACCCAAATAAACATGAAAAGGGGGAAAATGAGCATCAAATTAATACACGAATTTGTAAAATAAGCACCCAAATTTTCCACACGTCCCCGTATACCAATATATAGGATGTTACCCCCCCNCCCCCCCCCCCCCCCGGGCCCTTTCCTTGTTTTGCTAAAATGAACTAAAATTTAGAGTATCCCAACCTCATTATCACTTGCCCATTCCAATCACGTGGAAAAATATTGCTCCACAAATGTTGCATGAATAAAAGAAGATAACATTTCAATTAATAAAACAGATGACAAAAGCGATTTACGAAGACAGAAAATACCAATTACAAGTCAAGAAAATACATTTTTACAATCAAAACATGAAAGAATAACACCTCACAAAATAGAAAAAAATAATAGTATTTTATTTAAACTTAAAATTATGGTGGATATACCCTTCCTTACAGCTTTTAAAACAACCTTCATTGTTTTTATTTTATGTATGTTTTATGTGTGTGGCAATATTTGTATGACTTGTATGTCATTTGTGTTATATTCAGTAAAATGTTCTTTTGCGTTTCAACTTGAAAATATTGATTGTACTCAACCGAACCTGTCATATCTTAAGAAGGAGAACCATAAGTCACATTCAAGTGTAAACCGTCCAACCAGCAAGTGTTTCACCGTTTACACTATGGAAGGGTATTTCCGCCACCAGAGAAATTCTATGCTGTAAATTTTATCTTCTCTTTTTATTGTTTTCGCTTTCCTTATCCATAATTCTGCATTTTCTATATTTTATATTATAGATTCTAGGATATTAATTTATCATATTCTATATTCTTTCTTTAAATGTTCCTATTTCATCCCGACTTCTGCAGATTTTATATTTTATATTATTGTTTCTAAAACTCAATTTGTTATATTTTATGTTCTTTCTTTAAATGTTCCCATTTCTATGCTTTGTTCGTTAAGTTCTAAATTCTTCTTTCACGACATTATATCTACCGTGTTAATTTCGAAAAATTTCATGTTTTATAATTTAAATGTTCAAAGTAAGTATTCATTGTGCATCATTCTTTAACTTTTATATTTTATCTTTTAACTTTTGTCTTTGTATTTTTGTTTTTATGTGCTTAAAATAAACGTGGCGGAAAAAACGCGTATGATTGAATTATGACAACAGATGGCGCTAATGTTGCTGTGACAGCTGTTCTTCCACCAGCAGATTCGTCCACGACCGGGACGTTATACGGTCATCATATATTTTCTTACGTATTTCAAAGACAATTTTTAATATGATACAACAAAATGCAATT
>MJUU01016060.1:2397-21641 GCA_002080025.1 Modiolus philippinarum | reverse complement strand
TCCCTCCGATCCCATGTTCGCTAGCATCTGAATCGACGATGAACGGAAAACTGAAATTTGGAAACGCTAAAACTGGGGAATTGGCAAGTAGTTCCTTTAACTTTTTGAAAGCATTTGAGCATTCAGCGTTCCATATAAAATGAAGTCCTTTTTTATCTAGTCTGCATAAAGGTGCAGTAATATCGCAATAATTAGAAATAAAACGTTGATGATATCCAGCGTGACCAAGGAAAGATTTCAGTTCTCATAAACAAGTTGGTTCCGGCCAATTCAAAATTATATCAACTTTAACCCGAAACCCATTTTGCGGAACTGAGAGTGTCGATCGGGGGTCGTGAAAGCGGTTTTTTCTCTATCTCTTTCCTTTATACTGAACTGTAAGTAACCTCGAACCAAGTCAAAGTGGCTGAAGAATTTTGCAGTTTTCATAGAATCAAGTATATCATCTGCTCGAGGCAGAGGGTACACGTCCTCTTTCGTTACACCGTTCAGCCCTCTATAATATACGCAGAATCTTCTGCCTCAATCTTTTTGTGAACGATGACTACGGGGGCTGACCACGGAGAAGCTGACGGTTCAATAATGCCTTCATGTAGCATTGCTTCCACCTCTTCACGTATGACAAACCTTTTTGCTGGTGAAGTACGTCGCAATATACTCTTTTGAGGTGGTGCTTCGCCAGTATCGATCTCGTGTTCCACTACCGTTGTCCAATGTCGTGTGGTCCCTCAGATATTATCGAAGAGTGTTTATGCAGTACTTCATAAATTTTGTCTTTCTCAATCTCACTCACATGCGGATTTTTTATAGGAAATAGTTGTTTGAGTCTTGTAGATATATTTTCAGCATCTTCAATACTAGAACTCCCTACAATAATGTCAGACTGTTCGGGTTTATAAACAGAGTGTACGAAGTAGCAGAATTTTGGCACATCGGCATTATCTATATTGTTTTTATTTACAACGAGACAAAATGTACCAACTGAACTTCCTTTCCAAATTTTTATCTCTTGTGATAAAGGATTAAAAATCCGAACCGGAATTATTCCTTTGCTTACAATGGCTGCTACTTTAATAATACCTGCATTGTATTTTTCTTCAAATTTTTCATTAGGTTCTAATATTCCAGATTGTCCTTCATTCTGAATTCCCCCATTTACGATGCATTCAAGGTTAATCATCGATCGAGACGGGATAACTACTGTTTCGCTAACAGAAACTTTGCATGCGTATAAAAACTGTTTATTATTAAGTTTGGTGTCATACTGCCCGACTGTCAAGGTATCCTTGTTAAGATTGATGATAACACCAAAATGTTTCAATAAATCTTGTCCTAAAATCATGTCTCTCGATAAATCTGATGAAACATAAACAGTCCATTCTGTACACATATTGGCAATTTTCAACGAAAGAGTAGTCATGCCCAATACAATTGAGCGCCTTCACTCGTGCATCTCCTATTATCAATGTTTTCATGAATACTTCTTGTTTTCCTTGCACAAATAGATTGTTTTCTTTTCATTTCAAAATGCACAATCCTGTCGACGACGCCAGTATAATATCCAGAAATTAACTGATAAAAACACAAGTTGTATGAAAATCAATTTACTCCCGTTACATCCATAATACGTCCAATAACCAACAAGCTAAACAAAGACGGAGGAACCTCAAGTTCCGAATTTACTTGTCACAATTTGAATTCAGTTGGGGGTCGATTTTGTCTAGACCAAATATTTACATTCTTTTCCACCTAGAATAAATTATTTGTTTTCACTTAATGTCACATCAAATTATTTATCTGTGATTGCAATTTTTTTCTTCAAATCAAAATCAGATTATTTATTTTTCTGACAAGTAGGATTGGAATATTCATTTTCAATGCTACCGAAATTTGAATTATTAATTAAAAATCTCTCCACTGGCAAATCATATTGTCCCTAAGGAAATACGAAACTTCGTAGCATTGATGGAATTTTTGTTTCTCTTCTTTCATTTCTATAAATTAGTAAACTTTTAAAATTTAATCGTGGATTTCTCTATCTGTCTATCTGTAGGATTCATTTCTGGTCCGATTTATCATATGCCAAAATTTAGCTGTTAAAAAGGGCTAGACATGCAGTTTCATTCAAGCATTATAGAGCAACCATTTGATTTTTATGGAGGGCAAGGAATGGACATCTGATCCCCATAAAAATCAAATTGTCGCTTTTTTAGAAAAAAAATAAATGTTGTTTCATTATTATGAATTTAAACACAAAATAAAATTTGAAGGGCAGATCAAATCAAAATGGAATGTAACAAATAATAATAATAAATAATAGTAATAATAAATGTGTATAAATAACTAATAAAAAAGATATCGAAAATTAACAAGATCCAATGTCAACAGTTATACATAAAAATCGGCTTTTAAGACCAGGCTGGATTGGAATGAGGCCAGAAATAAAAAGCCGTACAGGCAGCGATGGATTTCTTGTAAGACTTGAACGTCTTGTTACCAAAATTTAGTACATGTTATATATATATATATGAGAGAGAGTGAGAGAGATTTCAAGAAAACCAACTATTCACATGATCTCCGGAACCGTTTGCACTTATTTCGTTTTTAATTTTTTCTTAGGTTTTGATTTTATCTCATTCCAATTTAAATTTACAATTTCAATGATTGCAAATCTAGTGCCACCATATTTAGCGCTTTGCAAAATAATGTGAATAACTAAAAATGTGCAGAGTCGCATAGGACTTCAGAAAATATTTGTAACTCTATATCTTGGTATGATTTTAAAGTATAGCCATTGAAAAACACTACAATTTCAAAATCCACTGCAAAAATGCAGTTTCCCATGGGATTTCCCCATTTCCCACTGGATTTTGAAATATTCCCATGAGATTTTTATAATTCCCATGGGACTTTAATTATTCCCATGAGATTATTATTTCCCATAGGAATCCTTTAAGTTCCATTGGGAATATTTCAAAATCCCTTGGCAAAATGTATTTTCCCACGATTTTATGAAATTTTCATGTTTTTTTTCAATTTTGTAAAAGTGTCCTAACATAGCAACACATTTATAAGATTTTTGGAAGTTCCACGAAATTCCGCACATTTTGATTATATACACTAATTGGTAGCTTTCAAAATGATGGCACAAGATTTGCAAACATTGGAATTACAAATTCATATCGGCATGAGTTTTTTTGTTTGTTTGTTTGTTTGTTTGTTTTTTTGCGGGGGGTTGATACACTGTTAAAAAAAGCAAAGGAAGATATGTAGTCTTAAATATACATGGGACAAACATTCTACAAATATATAGTAAAACCAAACAATGGTGTGATTCTTTTATTGTTGTTCTTTTGAAGTTGATATGAGGTCTACAACAATGATCGAGCTTGCTCATGACCCCTGGCACTCGTTCGATCAAAATTTCACAAATAGCTTGTTTGGTATTTAAGATCCTCTTGCATCATCTCATTTGCGCTGGCTATGGCAAGAGTCGTGAGAGTGAAACTTTGTCATTCCTTTACGCTTTACATCTGGTCTCGGGCATATAAAAACAATAAAAAATCCTCTTTCACTCGGCCAATTAGGAATAATATGTTAGAAACTAGAGGCTCAGAGACTGTATCGCTCACCTGACAAAATGCCTCTATGCCATGCATGATCAATTATTACCAATTGGGTCTAATATTTAGCTAAGTTCTCCATTAGCAACTGTGTTTTTGTCTTATCCTATTGGAATGAGTAATTTTTGCAAAGGACCTTCTATACATTTATTTAAATTTGTTTGAACAGTTTCTGAGAAAATAATTTGATGAAAAGGATGGCTTTCTAACTGGGCTCCAATGATAAACTATGTTCTGCAGTGGGGGCCATGTTTTTTACCGGATCAAAATGAAATGAGTAGTTTTTGTTAAGTACTTTACGTACTTCATTCCTCTAAAGTTTGGTTGAATTTGCTTCAGTGGTTTCAGAGGAGAAGATGAAAATGTGAATTTCACATAGGGCCAATGTTAAACTATGTTCCGTGCAGGCGACCATGTTTTTTATCGGATCAGAACGAAATGAGCAATCTTTGTTAAGGACCTTAAGAACATCATTCCTGTAAAGTTTGGTGACATTTGCTTTAGTGGTTTCAGAGGAGAAGAAGAAAATGTGAATTTTCCCATAGAATCCAATGTTAAACCTAAGTTCCGCGCTGGCGGCCATGTTTTTTATCGGATCGGAACGAAATGAGTAGTCTTTGTAAAGGACCTTCCATACATCATTCGTGTAAAGTTTGCTTGAATTTGCTTCAGTGGTTTCAGAGGAGAAGATGAAAATGTGAATTTCCCATAGGGTCCAATGTTTAACCTTAGTTCCGCGCTGGCGGCCATGTTTTTTATCGGATCGGAACGAAATGAGCAGTCTTTGTAAAGGAACTTCCATACATCATTCGTGTAAAGTTTGGTTGAATTTGCTTCAGTGGTTTCAGAGGAGAAGATGGAAATGTGAATTTCCCATAGGGCCAATGTTTAAATGTTCCGTGCTGGCAGCCATGTTTTTTATCGGATCAGAACAAAATGAGCAATCTTTGTTAAGGACCTTTAGTACATCATTCCTGTAAAGTTTGGTTGAATTTGCTTCAGTGGTTTCAGAGGAGAAGAAGAAAATGTGACTTTTCCCATAGGGGCCAATGTTAAACTTAAATTCCGCGCTGGCGGCCTTGTTTTTTATCGGATCAAAACGAAACGAGCAGTCTTTGTAAAGGACCTTCCATACATTATTCCTGTTAAGTTTGGTTGAATTTGCTTCACTGGTTTCAGACGAGAAGATGAAAATGTGAATTTCCCATAGGGCCAATGTTAAACTATGTTCCGTGCTGGCGGCCATGTTTTTTTATCGGATCGGAACGAAATGAGCAATCTTTGTTAAGGACCTTTAGTACATCATTCCTGTAAAGTTTGGTTGCATTTGCTTCAGTGGTTTCAGAGCAGAAGAAGAAAATGTGAATTTTCACATAGGGTCCAATGTTAAACCTAAGTTCCGCGCTGGTGGCCATGTTTTTTATCGGATCAGAACGAAATCAGCAATCTTTGTAAAGGACTTTCCATACATTATGCCTTTAAAGTTTGGTTGAATTTGCTTCAGTGGTTTCAGAGGAGAAGATGAAAATGT
Organism: Modiolus philippinarum; assembly: GCA_002080025.1. Lineage (NCBI taxonomy): Eukaryota > Metazoa > Mollusca > Bivalvia > Mytilida > Modiolidae > Modiolus > Modiolus philippinarum. The sequence continues at coordinate 16,487 of MJUU01016060.1, read as the reverse complement.
GAGAAGTTAACGGACAGACGACGGACGACGGACGGACGACGGACGCCAAGTGATGGCAATAGCTCACACTGACCCTTTGGGTCAGGTGAGCTAAAAAGTAACTCATGTGCCAGTATCCAATTCAGGATAGCCGTTACTTGAGAACATTAGTTTTTACAATGAAACCTATAGGAAACACGTTCAAAAATCTATTTTGAAACTATTTTTTCTAATGTTTACAATGGTCCTTGAATGGACTCCTTTCAAGATTGTTTCCAAGTAGTCCAGTACTAATCCAAGATGGCTACCATCGTGAAACATAATTTATCTTTAAACAATTGACTGATTGTTGTTCTCTATCAGGTTTTCTACATATTTTGGTTAAAAGACTTACATCTTCTGATAAGATTTGCACTGAAGAGATATATCTCGTACAAATGACCATATGCAGAATTTAAGTTTGTGGTAACTTCATGTAATTTTCTTATTTTTTAACATAATGCAATAGGAGAGAACACATTCAAAAAGATATTTTTTTCTGAATTTAATGACAAATTTGCGTCAAATTACTGCACTGACAAAGGAGAAAGGAATGATAAAGTTTGAATTTTACTCCTTCTTTCGGGAAACTATATAAATATTAGTTTATTTCAAGATACCGACTATGGAATATGTTATCATTTATACATGTAGTAGCACTTCCTAATGCATATTCAAGTCTGATTGAAAACAGCATTTTTGAACTGTTTACTACCTTGTTTACACGCTGCATATTATGTTAATATTTTTTTACTAGTCATTATTATCAATTTAAATAGACACATGAAATACACATTGTTATAGTTCTCAACTTCGTAATCAACAGAAAAAAAGTTTAGCGTGTTTACTTGACAACATGATACTATTCACATTTTGGATATTATATACATGTATTCTTTTAACCACAATTCCTGTGTATAATTACATAACAATATTATGCAATCATTAAAAGTATAATTGTGTATTGTATAATTACATAACAATATTATGTAATTATGCAAAGTACAATTGTAAATTGTATATTTCTAAGTTTTGGTGCCTGTTTTGTGATAGTTTTTAATATATAGAGGTAAAGTACACGGTCCGGGTACACGGTATACTGACATAAGAAGAGACCCTATGGTTTTTGTTTATATTGTATCGTATGTCAATTTTGTAACCTTATCAACTTTTACAAAAAATAGTTTGGATATAGAGTTACATACATTTGCATAAATACAAATTTATCAATTAATTCATCATGTAAAACACATAAAACAACATAGATCAAAAGTATTATGTATTCAGTAATGCGGTCGTAAACTTCAGTACACTCAGTCAGGGGCATAAATTAATAAATCACTGTGATGGGCATATCACTCTCTATGGTGAACTGTGTATTTTTGTCCTCAGTGTTGCTTCCTTTGAACATTGCCACCCAAAATGCACAGAAAGCATATTGGTTACTCAAGCCGAAAAAGATGCATTAAAAATCATTGAATGATATGTCTAGGGCATCATGGTAAGTCTCTGGCTTTATAATACAATCTAGTTCAATGATGAACTGGTCTGTCTATGTAAGCATTGTAACTTGTAACACTGCACACCTAATTTCTTAATTCTGGTACTTGTTCACCAAAAAGACATCACCTAAGTGTTTGACTAATCAAGTACTTTATTGCCATAGTAAAAGGCAGTTGATAAATACTAAACAAATTTACAAATGACTACGGAACACATGCATGACTATTAAAAGTCTTGTCAAGTTCAAATATATTGGTAGTGACTAGTCTATATTTCAAGTTATTCACAGTGACATTATTTCGTAAAGGCATGAAAATTAATAGACCGATATAGAGGTGGCTCCAGAAATTGTAACCCCCCAAACAAAAATCATGCAGATTGCATATGGAATTTTATAAAACATTGCAAAATAGTGAGGACAACCTCTTACTACAAGGCATATCAAATCATGATGATATAGCACCCCCTTCCCAGATATATCAAATGTTGAAATGATAAATTGGTAGAATATATTTGAAAATCATAAGTTTCATGTTGTCCCTCCCTCCCTCATAAGATATTATAACTATATGACCTGCATTTACACATTTCTTTGCAAAAAGCAAGACGTATAAACTAAATGATTAAAGGAACAAAACAAAATTTTATACTTACAATATTTTGAANAAAAGACGACCAATTTGGTAAGCTTAATTTCTGCCATATAATTTCGGAATTGAACTATACTGATGTAAAACCACAATCTATATTCTATCTTCTTATTCACTGTATATCCACACATTGAAATCTTTCAATAAATGACAAACAAATCCATTTTGTTAACCTTTTTTATATTTGTCGCACTCATGATTGATTTGTCCTTTGAACTCACTGGTCTTTTCATACGGCTAACTCGACTTGTCTGTGTAGTTTTATACATCAATGAACTCGATGTCTACGTGACATGATTGACATTAAAAAATAGCCTAGATCAGTGTGTCCATTGTTTGTTTAAGAAGAACTCAGTCATGAAAGGTATCAAACGGGGTTTTAAAGTAAAAGGCACATTTGATAAAGATTATATATGTTTTGGGGTTTTTATATTTCTTGAGTGTTTTATTATGATAAGAAAAATGCTTTTCCCTTTACCTTGGGTGTAAGTTAGTTATGCCCCTCGGTATACGGCGTTTCTGGAAAAAGAAACCCCTCCGGCCTCCGGCCGTAGGGGTTTCTTTTCCAGAAACGCCTTTACCTCATGGTATAACTATTACTTAAGCATTGAGAAGAGATCGTGACACCATCGTGAGGGATGTTTATCGAGAGAAATCTTACAGGGTCACATTTCATTTCGAAATATTTATTTATTAGGGCAGTAATTCTGTACGGGGACAGTAAGAAACCAAGTGTTTTTACTGTACTGAGCCGGACTCAGCGAGCTTAACCTAGTTCGTTGGCCCAATTCAAAATAAAAACCCAGTGTGGATCAACTATTTTAATTAGCCGGTGAACAATTGGTAAAAACCTGAAAAATACAATAATTAACAATCATAAGTTACGTGTCCAAAATAATGACAATTTAAAGTCCACTTAAGCTACCATAGTTATAAGTAAAATGTCAACATATTTATATACACAATAATTTGCATAAATAAACACAAATATGACGTGTGTCTGTGTAATATCAAACGTCGAGTTCCGGTATTGTCACGGAAAATACAGTTGAATTGCTGTAACACACGGAATAAGTATTCCATAATTAAATCTGGCTGTATTTAAATGGCTAATTGGTTGTCGTACATTCTATATTTATACGAATTATGCAACTGAATAACGGTTGATTATCTTCCTCTTTTGGACGGAAATAATACATAAAAACTTCAAATACTTTGTTGAGAGTTGTAAATATAATTATAATCAATAGTTGTATGTTTCTGTGTGAGATGAACATTCCGTTACAATCGATATTTATAGCAAAATATGTAATCAATGTGCAGAGCTGATATTTACAATAAACTGTTGTGTAGTAACGTTAAACGGATTAATCTTCATCCAAATATAATGAAAGTATAATTATAAAACTTACACTGTTGTTGAACTAGGTTCTAAGTTCCAAACTAATATCTGGACAAAACGTTTGCCTGTCGTGTGATCTGATGATACGTGAGAAAGGTGGAATAGGGAAAAGTCAAAGATGTGTCATTCCGTCCCGGGCATACGATGTATACGGAATACTTCCCATAATAAATATAAAGATAAATTTAGATGTAACAAAACACTAATTGTGACAATACACTCCCCGTCTGATATCTACTTGATATCACTATTCTTTTAAACAAACAACAGAAATTCATCATACTGTTCACAATATTTCTGAATATAATTTATATACACGTTATATACAATTTTCCACCAGAAGAATGATTTCGGTGATCGTTAACTGATCTTGAATTCACAGATGAACGATGAATACGGTAAAACAGAATATAGCGATATCCAGGTTGAGATGAGCTGGAATCTTCCTCTTCCTATGAAGGAATTATTTGTAGTTATGCATATTCTTGTAACGGGAATATCCGGAGAAGTATCTGGAAGTATTTGTCCTTTTTCATCCAAAAGCGGATTTAGATTGACAGTTCAACTTCTTTCGCCAGTAGATATATTGCGACTTATACGGTCTGTATCTTCTTCGTAAACTTCACGTTGTAGTGATGACACAACGGGGTCTTCTTCTTTTGGAAGTGAAGTGTTGTCAGGTTCAAGCTTTGAACTTCCATTCAGACGTAAACGGGACGAACATTTCAGGAATGCAATTCCATGTATAAGGGCACTCCAGTCTGAGAAGTGCTGGAATCTCTCAGTCCATATGTGAGGACTTTCTGGTGCTGCGATTGTTTTGGCAACAGAGATCTCTGGAGAAACATGAGTACGAATCTCACCATCGTGTAATGTTTCTAGTTCTTGCAGTTGATCTCGCCAACTTTCCCGTTCTGATGCAATGTCATCCGGGACTGGTTCGTCCAAATCAACCGTTGTTTAAGTCAGCTTTCGTAGAATCAGCTTCCCTTGGATGATCACTGGAGCTAAGAATCCAAGTGGATCACAGATGCGTTTATCGTAGATAATACACCACGTCTTGTAACAGGTTTCGTGTCCAGCGATAGCTGGAATAGGAACATGTCTGTGCTGACGTCCCATACTAATCCAAGGCTAAGCTGGAGTGGTTTATTGTTGGCTTCAAGATCTAAATCTTTCAAGTTTGTAGCTAAATCACTCGTTTGAAATGCAGACATAACTTCAGCACTGTTGGATGCAAACTTGTGCAAACGGAGATTTCCGAATTTCTGCAATGCTGCTTGAGTGTCTTTGACGACTTTGATGGCCTCTTCTGCTGTTGGGTGTGATGTTAATCCATCATCAACATAAAAGTCTTTAGTCACAAAATTTGTAACATCTTGGCCGTACTCTGGCTCTGCGGCCTGTACTGTCTTACGTAGCCCCAACGTTGTCACTGCTGGGGATGGACTGTTGCCGAAGACATGCACTCTCATTCGGTACTCTATCAATCCCTTGTCAATATCATTGTCTTTATACCACAGGAATCTTAAGTAGTTTCTGCGATCTTCTCTCACTACGAAGCAGTGAAACATGTGCTGAACATCAGCAGTAACAGCAACCATCTCTCTCCTGAAACGTATCAGGACTCCCAGTAAGCTGTTTGATAGGTCTGGACCAGACATCAAAACACTGTTGAGGGATACACCGTCGAACTTTGCGGAGGAATCGAGCACACCCCTGATCTGCTGAGGTTTCTTGGGATGGTATACTCCAAACAACGGTAAATACCAACATTCTTCTTGTTCTTGCAATGGCGGAGCAACTTCCGCATGGTTGTTGTCTAATATCTTTGACATGAATTCTATAAAATGTTCTCTTTTGAGAGCGTTCCTCCTCAGACTGTTTTCGAGGAATTCTGCTCTTTTAACAGCTTGTTGTCTGTTGTTTGGAAGTCGTTGTCTTGGTGTCCGAAATGGTAACGGAGATACCCAACTGCCTGTGGAGTCTCTTACAAACTGGTTGTCCATTTGTTTCATAAATGTTTTATCTTCATACGACATTCCTGGTTTGTCGTCAACTTTTGTCTTAGCAAAGATATCATATTCTGGAATGTCTACTGTTTTAGTTGCAGTATTTAAACAAGCGGGATCTGGTTCCCGTACACAAATCTTACTTTCACATGGTCTTAGCGTCGTAGGTTGACCAGATGGTAAGACAAATGTTTTCTTCACAGATAAGTCTGGAGTTGCATGCTGATAGTCCAGACAGATTTCTCCGATGACTACCCAGCCCAGTCTTAATTTCTGGGCGAAAGGTGATCCAGGTGGTCCATATCTATAATCTAGCACATGGTGGACTTCGGGAAGGTCTCTTCCTATGAGCAGCATTATCTTCCTGCTGTCTTTGATTTGCGGGATTCTTTCAGCTATATCTTTCATATGTGGAAAGTTTACGGCAGAATCTGGTGACGGGATTTCGTCCCTGCTGCTTGGAATGTAATCACATTCTACCAAAACTGGCAGTTCTAACTCTTCATGTCCATGTAAAGATTGGACTACAAATCCTTTGGCTCTTCTGCCACTGGTGGCAATACGACCTGAACAAGTGGTCAGGGTATAATTTTCTGGTTTGTCTTCAATGTTGAAGAGTTCAAAAAACTCTGGTGATGCCAGGGACCTGTTACTTTGGTCATCAAGAACTGCATACATTCCAATGGTTATGCTTGGGTTGTCCCTATGATGTACTCTGACAGGGATGATCTTTGCACATGATTTGCATGTGTTATTTCCACAGATCTCTGTACAAGATGAGATTACTGTTCTGTCAGTACTGTTGGCATTACTTGCCTCCCCGCCGTTCTGTTGCACGGTCTCCCCGCCGTGATGTTGAGCGGGACCAACTGAAGATGCCTTCCTTGCTATGTGTAAGGCAGTGGTGTGTTGCTTGCTTCCGCGGTCTCTGCAGGAAATCTTCGCCTTGCAGTCTCTGCTCCTGTGGGTTGTAGAGGCGCAACACCTAAAACATAGGTTGTTTTGTTTGAGGATCTCTCTCCGCTCCTCAATTGATTTGGACTTAAATCCTCTACATTCGTCTAATGAATGTCTTGTGTTGTGTATGACGCACCTGTCTGGTGCTCCGTTCTCTGTACACTGGGGCAGGGTGCCCCCAATGTTTTGCCTGGGCTTGTTTGGACATGATCTGTCGACATCAGTCTTGTGAGATGCTACCCGGGTTTTGGCCACGGGTGGTTTCCTTCCGGAATACTGTGGAGTTGTTTGCTGTTCTTGTTCATAACAGAATCCGGGATCATTTTTAATTATACTCATTTCCCGAATGAATCTGGAGAATTCTTTAACATGTTTAAATGGCGGAAATGGTACATTATGTGACGTCTTGTAGTAATAAGCTCTTGTTGTCCATTTTTCTTGGAGTCCATATGGGAGCTTACTGACAATTGGCCTTATCCCGGATGAAGAATCAAAATATCCCAGAAGTGACTGGAATTTAGGATTTTGTTTGATGTGTTCTATCTCCGACAATAAATCGAACAACTCATACAGACGTGCATTGTCCTTGTTTGTCAGTTTTGGGAATTTCGCCAATCTGTCCATTATTGACGCTTCCACCATTTCAGGGGATCCATACCTGGTATCTAAACGATCCCACAGCAATCTGAGACATTCAGTGGGGTTCTCGCATGACCTTCTTATACTTTCAGCCTGTTTTGAAGACTCAACTCCCAGCCATTTTACTAGGAGGTTTAACTGTTGTGAGTCAGACACTTTGGCTTCATCAACAACTGACCTGAAGCTATTTTTCCACACAAAGTAGGATTCAGCACGGTCGTTGAAATTAGTAAGATCAGATAACAATATTTCCTTATGGAGAAGGAATCTGGTTATATCTGAAGTCTGGTTTACAGTCCTGTCATCCTCCAAGTTTACTGCTTGTAAACTTGATATTGGCATGTCACGTGACAATTGCTGACATGATGGTTCAAATGCTGGTGCATCTCTATTAAGCTGAAATGTAACAGACTGAGATCTTCGAGGTGGTCCAGCATAAGCTGGAGTAGATGTTACCTCTGGTGCTCCATATACTACTGTTGGAGTTGACGCAACTTCCTGCTGTCTGGAGGACCCATATACTACTGGTGGGGTTGACGTAACTTCCGGTTGTCTGGAGGCCCCATATACTACTGTTGGGGTTGACGTAACTCCCGGTGGTCTGGAGGCCACATATACTACTGACGGGATATTTTGTGCCTCCTCATTTGAAACATTGATTGAGTGTTCTTCAACATATCGTTGAACCCGTTGTAGCGGGTCTGCTTCCTCTATGGGCAACTGACTTCGCTGGTCTTCACTATCAACTCCTGTTTGACTACTATCGTCATCCAGAATCTTGGCTTCAGTTTCTGCCATGACAGCTTCTTTTCTTGCCTCTAGCAATGTTTGGTCGGCCTTTAACTCGGCTCTCTTCCGAGCTGCTGTAGCTTCCATCTCTGATTTTTGTAGAGCTGTTGCTGCTTCCATCTCTGCCTTTGTTGCTTCCATTTCAGCCTTTCGACGAGCCGTTGTTGCCTAAATCTCAGCCTTTTGACGAGCCGTTGATTCTTCTAACAGGGCTTTCTGTTTTGATAAAGCGGTCTGTTTTTCTGCGAAAGCAAGGCTTGCTTTGAGAGTTTCAGCTTTTGCTTTCTTTCGTTTTAACAGACTGGAAGCGTCTCTACGTGTAGACGTCCCACCTTGCGATTTGTATTTACTATTGTGGGACGATGAGCTGCTACTAGGTGCCTTTGGTGTTTTCTTAGGCGTCAGAGCTTGACTTGTTTCCTGTAGATTACACAGGACGGCATCTTTCTTTTGCTGCCAATGTTGCGCAGGCTTCAAGTTCATGTTTGCTGTCTTCGGTCCTGCTTGATTTCAGGAAGTCCTTATAGGCCCTGAGTTGTTTCTGGTACCTGGTGTTTGCTTGTGCAATGTTTTGACCCAGGTCTAACTGGTCCCCTAAGTTAGAGGGAGGATCGACTGCTTCTTGGAGCAGGGCGTTAAGCATTGCCCATAAATATTCCAAGTCTTGACAATATTTGTCACATGTCTGTGAATACTGTTCTTGCCCTTTCTCTGTAAGTGTCCGGACCCTGGTGTCCGGAACTGTTGAAATGGTTTCCTCGGGCATTTCTGTCTGATTAACACTCATTGTGATGAACGTTGTCTAATCCAGTTGTAGCTGTGTCGCCTGGAACAGGAACGGTGTTACCGTAGTTGAGTGACGGTGTTTTCTTCTGTCAGGGAACAGGAAGAAACAGTGTCCTGTAACTGTGTTGCCTGCAGCAGGAACGGTACTACCAGTAGTCCAAAAGAGGTCTGGAACTCAGGCTGGTTCTAGTGTTTTTACTGTACGGGGACAGTAAGAAACCAAGTGTTTTTACTGTACTGAGCCGGACTCAGCGAGCTTAACCTAGTTCGTTGGCCCAATTCAAAATAAAAACCCAGTATGGATCAACTATTTTAATTAGCCGGTGAACAATTGGTAAAAACCTGAAAAATACAATAATTAACAATCATAAGTTATGTGTCCAAAATAATGACAATTTAAAGTCCACTTAAGCTACCATAGTTATAAGTAAAATGTCAACATATTTATATACACAATAATTTGCATAAATAAACACAAATATGACGTGTGTCTGTGTAATATCAAACGTCAAGTTCCGGTATAGTCACGGAAAAAATACAGTTGAATTGCTGTAACACACGGAATAAGTATTCCATAAATCTGGGTGTATTTAAATGTCGCTAATTGGTTGTCGTACATTCTATATTTATACGAATTATGCAACTGAATAACGGTTGATTATCTTCCTCTTTTGGACGGAAATAATACATAAAAACTTTAAATACTTTGTTGAGAGTTGTAAATATAATTATAATCAATAGTTGTATGTTTCTGTGTGAGATGAACATTCCGTTAAAATCGATATTTATAGTAAAATATGTAATCAATGTGCAGAGCTGATATTTACAATAAACTGTTGTGTAGTAACGTAAAACGGATTAATCTTCATCCAAATTCATAATGAAAGTATAATTATAAAACTTACACTGTTGTTGAACTAGGTTCTAAGTTCCAAACTAATATCTGGACAAAACGTTTGCCTGTCGTGTGATCTGATGATACGTGAGAAAGGTGGAATAGGGAAAAGCAAAGATGTGTCATTCTGTCCCGGGCATACGATGTATACGGAATACTTCCCATAATAAATATAAAGATAAATTTAGATGTAACAATACACTAATTGTGACAATACAAATTCCATTAAATATTTATGTCTGTCAAAATGGTTTAACTTGGTTATTAAAAGTGTATCGAAATAAAAGTTTAAAAGTCGACAGTTTGTGCACATTTCCAAAAGGCGTCATCGTCATCGACATTTTCAGGGACTACAAAATGTAAACAAAGGCATATTTTTGCAAAATTGTAAAGATTTGGTTGATATTTATATTTATGTTCATACAGTAATTATAAACTACAATATTGTGTGCAAAATTGTATCCCAAAATGTATTTCCAAAATACAAGCAAAAAAAGATTATTCCTAAAAAAGTGCAATTTCAGATCGTTAGGGATTACGTTACAGTACACCTTTTTATGATCGTGAAGGATGATCTTGAGGGAGTATAAACCGCTTGCCAAGATTATAATGTGTGGGTGTGAATGTATAGATATTTGAAGAATTTTGAAACTCAGTCTGCAAATAATAATGACGTTCGATCAAGCATCCTATATAGACCATTTGCCAGTTCTGCAATCAACAGAATGAATTTAGCAAAACCCAAAAGGGAGGTCACTTTTTAAAAAATCTCAAGGGGGACAGAATGGTTCCCTGTTTGTGATAACCAACCAAAAAATAAAACATTTTTAATCCAAAATTATGAAAGTTTAACCTTGAACAGATGTTTAGTCAGAAACACAATTCAAAACCTAATCCAAAAAAGCGCTTAACATGCTTTCAAGTGCTACTTGTTTCAAGTAATAAAAATAAACAACTGTACTAATTTGAAATGTCGAAAATATGCTAACTTACTGCAGAATCTCATGAATATTGTGTAGGGAATTACTTTGTCCAAACTGGCTAAGCACGAAGACCGTACTTTATAACAAATGTGCATGCTTAATGTTTGTTTGTCCGGTGTAGGAGTAACTTCCCTTTGAAGGTTTGACCAACAAACACAAAATTTGACTAGAACTGACAAGAACTTTAGTAACTGGCAAATCATCTATTGGAATAAAAAGCGTATCAGGCACCAGAAACTAAAACGGGTGTTTCAAATAAGGAAAAATGTTTTAGAACGTTAAAACAAATAAAAATAATCACACCACAAATATATATAATAATTTCGGTCTTTATATATATGGCAAACTAAATGTAACAAAAAAGGCAAGCAAAAAGAACTAAATTAGAAAGGAAATAAAACCAAAAACACGAACGAACGAAATCTAAAAACGGCAAGTATGAGATGGTGCTCTGGGATAATAAGAACCCTTTGACAAATTTATATGTCACCATGGTAGCTTATACGATTTTATCTACACATTAATTATTGCCGACTGCGATACAACTTGTGACTTCATCTATTCACGTAGATGTGCATCTGTCAATCGCCAAAATAACTCGGTGCTCTTGAAGATATATCTTTGAAACTACTCTGCGGACGAGAAATTAATTCGAAATTGCCATCCAGGGCCATTAATAGGTTTCTATGATCACAATGTCGATGCACTTAACATGATAGATTTATACGTTCTTTTCCCCGCGAGTTTCGCGCTCCCAGTAGCAAATACTTTACGTTGTCTCGACTTTACCATAATTAAAATTATTGGATAATGTCAAAGCTCCCTTTGAATAGATCGTTCCTTAGACGGTTCTTTGGCTTTCGATTTGTGTACCTAAACCAATGCCTCACCATGGTGATCTGTTGATAATACCCATTACTAGGGAATTTCAAAGTCCAGAACTGACCCGATAACTAGTGGATACTTTGAAAATTTCCCTATCGAAAGACACCGAATATTTGTCCTAAGCTGGGTTTTTGCATTATTTGGGCCTAATATCACAGTCTTTCAAATGATGCTAATTGTTCAAACAGAAAAAGGGGAAAATTGATGTTTGATTTGTTATTAAAAGAATCAGTTACTTAAAATCAGCTATTACATTTTTTTTTAAATATTTAAGCAACAAAAAGGTGCCTTCTTTGAAATAAATGGGCAAACAAACCGTCAATCCAAGAGATTAGTCCAAAAACATAGCAAAATCAGTACTGATTTACCTGGTTCCGAGGTCAAGAAATATGGGCTAGTTAGCCCTAAGAACCTTCTATATATAATTATCCGGTGAAAAAAAGGATACTACAAAGACAACAATTTTTTAAAACAAATTTTCGTAAAAAATAAAATAAAAAAAAAAAATGAAAACACAAATATATGTACAACACGTGTACCCAAACAAAAACTAAGGTTGATACCCGGCCTCGGGGTCATGAAATTTAGACTGCTAGCTTTCCTTTCCAAGACAGTAGCTTCAAATTAGAATAAGCCGTTCTAAGATTATGCATGATCCCCAAATCAAGAAAAATTCTATTTTGCAGAAAATTGAAACTTGAACATTAAGCATAAGACAGTTAATGATACCGAAGCCAGGTGCACTGGTAGACTAAGAATCTCGTGTTTCTTATAAAACACACGCCGTGTTGAATATGTCACGTCCGGTGGAAGTTAAATTCGGTAAAAGTAAAAGAAAAGAAATCAAACTGTCAAAGGGGAAGGTATGTTTATACCTATAACACGGATATACCAAAGTGATCAACAAGTTCATGATGTCGACTATAAAACTGAAATTGGAATTTTTGTCTTTATATTTCAAGTTATTTTTCACCGGATAATTATAAAAAAGAGTGAAAGAAGAGTATGGGTTAAATACACATTACAAATATTTCAAGTCTAGGCAAAGCACAGAACACAATTGAATAAACAGTAGAATTACATTAGATTGTAATTCTGTACAAGGCATTTTTTTAATTCTTCTTCATATTGATATGCATAATTTCTCTCAAACATTTTTGCACAATGTCTCTTCATATGCATGCAGAAATGTAGTTTATCAAGACTTATCATACCCGTAAAGTTCGACTAAAAATGGGGATGACACAGGGCTATTTTTTTGCACACGTGTTTTTGTTTATTATTTTCACGGCCATTTCTAGAAACTAGTTTAATATCAAATGTTATTTCATTTTACACCAAACTGCTTCAAAGACTCATGCTCGCATTTCTTTCAGTGTTTAAGCCTAATAAAGAATAAGATATTTAGATTTAAAATGTTGCTTTTATGTGTTATTTTCTATCCAAGGAAGGTTGGTGTGCCTTAGAAAATAAAATTGAGACATAAAATAAGAAATGAAGGGATATGGAGTAAATGCATATGAGAAAAACCTCTACAAATACATGTTAATATAAAGCAATGGAACAAAGCTTTTATTGCTGTTCTTCATCTTGAAATAACGATAAGGTCTTCAACATTGAGCTTTTCTCATACCTCATAGTAAGTTCAAGACGGCCCCTAGCAACGCTTGAGTGGAATTCATTGCTAATTGTCGAGCAACGCTACAGCCATGCTTATCATTCATGAATGAGGTGTTGTCAACAAACATAAAATTGACTGGCAAAGTGTACAATCGCTGTCCGTTGCCCGACAAAAGAATAACAGAAGACAATCACAACACTTAAACCTTCCAAACCATTTCAGGACTGAAAATAGTTTTCCACATTTTAAAAGTCTTATTCAGTCCTGGAATGGTGTGGAATGTCGCTGCTCTGCTTGCAGGTAATACTTGTGCATTTTGGCTGCTTATTATTTATGTTGCTTTTGTTTGTTTCTAGTTTGGTTTCGCTACAGTTATGCATGAATTTTAATTTTTTAAATTTGATTTTTGACACATCCCTCAGTAATTGATAATCGATGCAAGTCGGAAAGAGTTATCTGTTCTTTGAAATTTTACAAACTCTCTTTCTTAATGTTAATTAAGGTCTTTCACGACTCCAGTCAAAGACTTTCTTGTAATTCTTCCGATTATTATTATTATTATTATTATTATTATTATTATTATTATTCTTTTTCTTCCGCCGCAACCGATGTGCTAAAACTAAGCGACATATCATTTCGAAACTTTACGTGGTTGTTGGGTCTTACGGAGGCCAGCTCTGATTAACGCATTCACACAGATCTATTTTTAGTAACGGAGTTTCCTGCCCGCGAACAAAAAACCTTGTTATCCCTTAAACTCGAAAACCGTAAAAGATAGCTGATAAAATGTAATGGGAAAAATGTTCGTTAGGTCATGACAGAACTTCATTACATTTGGTCCGAAACCGTGCGGTATACTTTTCGGGGGGTTATTGCCCTTTGAAGATTTTCAATTTCCGTCATCGCTCAAAACTTCTAAACGGTTAGTCGTAGAGACATGGGACCTTCAC
>MJUU01016058.1:52595-82755 GCA_002080025.1 Modiolus philippinarum | reverse complement strand
GTTAATAGGCTTGAAGCCTCATGCGGGGCACGTGATTTTTTCTTGCCATATCAATATCTCTCCAGCCATTTCATGGCTTCGAGATAAAAAGGAGCAAAGATCTAGAGACAATATGATAAATATACTGAGAAAGAATATCTGCATTAAAACTCTGAAATACATATGTTTTTTACTTTATTTTCATTAGAAATGTTACCTTTTTGAAGAAGCATTGAAATACCCTTTATATTTATCTTTTTTCTTTATCCTAAAATTTACTTTTAATGTTAACTTGTAAATCTGTTTTATTCTAAGCATATTAGCAGTGCTGTGGGAAGTCCTGTATCTATGTATTACTGTTCTCGCTAAGTTACTACAAAATGATTTATTGCATACCTCTTATGAGATTTTTCCACATGAATTTTGACATTTAAAGTTATATATCTGTCAGACAGAAGCTAAATAAAGGTGACTGAGGACGCTGGATATCTTGAGTATTGACACAGGGTCAGTTACTATAAACAGTTATTGTTTTTCTATTACAGTGGTCATAATGTTTATGAGTTTATTTATATTAGTTTTATGTGTGACCATTTTATTATATTTGGTTAAAATGCAGACGGACATGATATCACTTTTTGAACTCGTTGATATAACACTCCACCCATTTCTTAATATAATTTTCTACCATTGTCTACTCACCCACCTTCGACATGTATCTGTATCGCCAGTACTAACGAAAACAACATCAAAAGAATGCTACAGTTCTAGCCTCTTTGTTCCAAACTGGCCTGGTCTCTTTACGGTGAGATCTTGCTTGAACAATGTTTGAAGTCTTAAGGTCGGGTAAAAGTTTGCCTTTCATATTACTTGTTTACGTCTTGCGTTTTGTATGCGAATCTTCGTTCCTCAATTTGGCGTTAGTAATAACAAAGCTTGCTTATATCATTGCATATCAAACTTTGCTTGACACTCAAATAGAGATTACACCACAAGATCCCGTTCATTACCATATTTTATCCACTAGAGAAAGTTAGATTTTAAAATTTTAATTGCGAGGCTTGCCGAGCATTTTGAAATTTTTAAATTTAACTATCGGGAATGGATAAAATTTGGTAATAATCGGGATAAAGTGGTGTAATCTTTTTCTCTAATGATCAATGATAAACACGAAGAATCGTATTCTGAATAGATTTGGCGGGAAATGTCACGGGGCTTTATTCAACATACGTTGAATAAAGAAAATTTATCTAACGGGTCAAAACCGGTTTAAACTTGACATATCATTAGAGAAACGGTATTTCATCCGAAGCGGCATGTGTTAAAGCTTGCTTCTGTTTTTATGTTTAAGCTTTGTATCAAACTATACTTGGCATACATATGTCCTTTTGGCATGATTCAGAGCTTGCTTTTAAGTCTCTGATCAAATATTCCTCTGTGATATTAGTTTGATTATCTGAATACACTTGAGATGTTTTCTGTCGTATTTGCATACTGGTGTCTTTTGTCCCTAATCGAATAGCTTCAATAACCTGATATAATTGTTCATGTCTTGTGCTGATGCAATATTAGTATTTATCGGCAATATGTACATTTTCTCTTTGATCTTACTGACTGATATTGTCAGTATCTCCGTACTGACCTGATACAAGAAAATGTCAGGCAATGAAATTGACATCATGACTCTTACGATGTTGCCGATAAAAACAATAATGGTAGTTTTGAAAGATCACTAGTATCACAGCTCGTCCTATCGGACTCGCTGCGATACGGTGATATTTTCTGTCTCGACCTTCAAAACTACCATTGTTCTATATATCTTGTCTGTTACACTGACGACGTTAGAGGGCTTGACGCACAATAAAAAGCATGATATTTATTTTATGTCCGTTGGATTGAACATTATATTTGTTTTTCTGGAGTGTAAGACAACCAATCAGGAATTGTTTTAACGTGTCATCTTCATTATATTCTTCACTTCACTTTTTAGGGGAGCAGACAAAATGGAGACGTTTACAAAGAAAAAGATCAGAAAGTGAGTATTGAATTGTAATGGCGCATACAAAACTTTATACATATTTTAAGGTTTTGTTCCATAAATAAGGTTTGATTTTGCAGGCAAGTTTCTGTGAACTCATGACTTAAAAGAGAGCTTTTGTGGTGAAAAATTTCCCCCTTCATCATATTAGTAATACAATCATTTTATTACATAATGAAATTCAACAGGTACATGTCACTTTTACAAAAATAACAGCAAAATATATGAACCCCAAAAACAACAACATTCAGGCATTCATAAGAATAGAAAGTTAATAATATACAATTATGGCCTTTATTTGAAAGTAATATCCATAATTATTTAATCGTATCCATAATTATTTAATCGCAGGACCGAGGGAATGATAACCTCTTTTCGGGATTAAATAATTATGGATATTATCTGAGGTCGATTAAAGGTCATAACTGTATTACTGTACTTAACTAAATGTCGGAGAAATTTGAGACAAATATGTTGTTATTTTTTTTACCGGGAGCAACTTCCTGTGCTTTGAATCTTTTTTTCAGGTATCCACAGACAAAATCATTATGATCTTTGCCAATTCTTCAAAACTTTAATTGTCGTAAGTCCGGGACTTTTATCTATAGAAAGAGCATGTTTAGCATTTATGTGTTTTTTATCTGGAATTGTCGCATTGTCCCTGTCAGTGTTGCAGCAAAACCAATTAGCAGCGATTTGCAGCCATATTTATTTACGTTTTCACTTACGTCGAGTGAAATACTAGTAACTAGTTATCTGTTCGACGTGCAAAGCGCGCCTTATTCAAATTAGTTATTTTTGCTACGCGCACTCTCCCGAACAATAATTATGCCTACGCGCACTTTCCCGAACAATTATTTTGCCTACGAGCTATTATGTGTTAAAAGCAGTTATCTTAGCTTATTTTAACCATACTTTCTATAGTACAGTATTTTTATGATTTATTCAATTTATCATTATTGTCATTATTGGCCCCTTCCTCTCTTAGTTTTTACACGAGTTTGTCTATAAAGTGAGTGAGAAATAAAATAATGATATTACAGACTTATAAATACGTATTTTATATCATTTTTGTTAGTCTTAAGTTGTATAAACTTTCTGAAACATGAATTTTTGTCACCTCTTATATTCATTATTTTATATTTTACGAAAGGATATGGAGTAAGTGAACATGAGACCATAACACATATATGTTAACTGCAACTGTCCAATTTAAGAGGTAGATGCTACCTTTGAATGAAAGTAATGAGAATGTCATAAAAGTGTTCTGCATTAGTAGGACAAAATGAAAGGTTGACCATAAACAAGAAAAAATACTAAGTTGCGCTTGATTTTGAGATAGATTTGCACAAGCAATTAAAAACTTGTCCATTTCCATAGGTTTTTCATAGGCTTAGGGTGAAAACTACCTAAAAGTTTAATGGTACTTTTAAGTCTACATTATGATTTTAGTCTTTTGATTTTTATGTAAAATGAACTTTGTTTTCTTTAATTTATTCATTTATTTATATTTTTTTGCATTTTCGATAAAGATAAGAAATTAACCATGTCATTGCTCATGTTGTGAATAATCTCATATTTATTTTTAGATCGGAGAAGAAGACGAAAGTAGCTTAAAGTGTAAATTTGGTCCAAAGTAAGTGGATTGGGTGTAGACTTTGTCATAGTGTTTAAACATCTCCTTAATATCGCAACATGACACAATCTTGGTATATAATAAGTCTTCAATGTGTTTAACGTTTGCCAGGTAAACATAGTTGTTGGTACAAAGTATTCATAAGAATAAGTCATGACAAAAATATTGTTTGCATTGAAACATTATTGCAACAATAAGGTAATTATTTAGATTGATTGAATAAGCAGAAAATACATAGCCTCATATCAGGTTATGTCTTTTAAGCAATGTTGCTAGCAGCATGTTAGGCTAGATAAGCCGAATATACATACTATTTTTTTTTATGAAAGGATAAGGAGTAAATGAACATGAGAGCACCCTCACATCAGGTTATGTCTTTTAAGCAATGCTGCTAGCAGCTTGTCAGACTAGATGATTAACCTTATTCAAAAATGTACCGTACTAGCAATATGGGGATATCATTGGCTTAATTTGCCGAGGCAAATTTCACGATGATGCCGAGCATTCTATAAGCCAACGCCAAAAATGAACTTTTCTCTAACACAATCATTGATTGACTTAGTTAATGTAGGATTTTGTAAGTGCTCGGTATATTAGGGCATTGTTTTTAATTTGGCATTCAACAATGATTTTTATTGAAATTCCTTTGATCTATAGTGACTGAGAAAGTAAGAATCGAGATACATATTGAGTATAGAACATTTTGTTTTTGATACGGACTTTATCACAGCCAGTATCAACCAAGGTACACGCGTCTTCTTTTGTATAAAAAAACTAAATACCGAAGTTACTGTAAATTTATTTTCTGCATTTTCTGCATATGCATATAAAATGCGTATAATTATTATAGTTAACTTCACATATCATTGCCAAAAAAATTTAAACAGACAACTAAACAAGGAAAAATATAATGAAATGGTTTAAATGTAGGTTACATCTACTGAGAAAAAGCGAAGTCCTCTGCAGACATCGATGGCGCATCGTGGAATTAATTTGTGTGCTATTTTCTTTATCATTACAGATGTATTAATAAATCCAAATTTCCACATCAGACTCTAAAATGACAGATCACAGGAAAAACTCGTAAACTTTAAGTCCAGGTACCAAGTAATAACATCGAGGCGATGAATGGGGATATATAAGGACGTACAAATATCAAAAACAAACTTTTAAAATAAATGTAAAAACAAACTTGATAGAAATTATGAAAAAAATGTCACAAAAACAAAAGCAAAATGCATTCAAACACTTGACCGGCCCTTTTTTGTAGAAAAAAAAAACAAAATTTTTATCAGACCTTGAATTTATTATTTTAATAAAGCTTTTTTATCTTTTTAGAGCATGTTTGAACATAAAGTGGGTAGTATTTTGGTTGTGTGTGATAGGATTCATAGAAGGAGCAGCAGTCAATGGTATCGTGAATATTGTGTTGACAACTTTAGAAAGACGTTTCAGTTTACCCAGTTCCCAGTCTGCCCTTATCGTTAGCTCGACTGATATCGGAGCTGTTATCTTTGTGTTGTTCGTCAGTTTCTTTGGTGCCAAGAAGAACAGAGCTACAGTGGTCGGTGTGGGAACACTGATAATGTCTCTTGGTTCTTTTATTTTTCTGATTCCACATTTGGCCACAGACCCTTATAATTACAAAGGAGCCAGTGAGTATTTATTCTAGTTACTTTCGAAATTTTTGTACATAATAAGCTAGGCTGCTGTTTGGTCTTTGTCTACAACTGCATTGAATTAGCTTTTGCCGTAAGTTCAAGCTTTGACACAATTAAAAACTGTTTGGTACGATAATCGATGAAGCTTATTTGATGTTGAGTGAAACATTGCACGTGTGTTGCTTTTCCAATGTCATTTTTAGACGATGAGAAGTAAAATAGAAGACTGTAAATGTATCTTGATTTTTTTTAACTTCAAAAAGAATTTTTGCTTGTCGAATAAATATACTGAAACTGCATGTGAAAATTCAATTAATGTAAACAATTACGTTGGTCAAGTAATAGCATATTGACAATTTCAGTTCTAAGTATTATGAATTTTAGGTAATGATGCATCAAAACAGATATGTACTGTTAATAGCACTGATGCATGCCAAGCACCATCTGCGTCTGGAAGTGGCTTCCTGTACGTTTTTATGCTTGCTCAGTTTGTTCATGGTATTGGTTTCACACCAATGTTTACCCTAGGAACAGCATATGTAGACGATAACGCCAAATCAGAAGCCACTGCTATATATCTAGGTTTGTTGTTACGTCTTTTTTATTATTCTTTATATCTCCCAAAAATATATGTTTTGTATAAAAGAATTATTGTTTTGAAATAAATCAACATTTTTTTGTAGATAGAGATGAATTAACTTTATTTTCATACAAAGCAAAATCGGCTGATATAATACCTTTATTTTTTCCTACAAGTGCCATAGGATTTTATGTACTACGGAATATTCGGATATACATTTATGTGATCGTTTTCGTTTGTCCAGTAAAGGTCCGTAAATGAAATAAAAGTAAGATATCATTAAATTACAATCACATGCCACAATCCACAAGGAAACTGCACAAGAAAAACAAAATGAAAGACAAAAGACAAAGATGAACAACGATAGGAACATGGGATAGAAGGACTTTGTACCGACACTAGCAATAGCCAACGGTTAGGTTAAACCGGTTTATTGGTTCCAAGATCGTATCGGAAATATTCAACTGTTACCAATGTTAGTGAGCAACCATTTGGTTTTTATGGGGAGGGGGGTAAGGAAGGAACATCTGATCCTGGATTTTTTTTTTTCGAACATTTTTTTTAGCCTGACAATTTTTTTCTCTCACTCGAAGTAATCCTGTCATTTTTTTTCGCTCCAAGTCAGAAATTTTGCTTCATGTATGTCATCCTTGTTATTTTTTCAGCTTCCTCCTGTCCTGATATTTTTTTTCGCCAAATTTCTGATCCTGGATTTTTTTTTTCAAATTCCTTCCTTGCACCCCCCTCCCCATAAAAATCAAAGACCTTCTCCGATCACAATAGATAATTGGATCATCCAGACAATTTTCATCGAACAACATATCCATGTATAAAATATACCTAAAAGAAAGTTAGATTGAAACTACAAAAAAAATTACATGCTTTCTGTAGAAGTTGAGATAAGCAATATTTTTATGATTTCAGGGTTGATATATGCTTTAACCGCCTTAGGAGTGGCAGCAGGATATATGGGAGGTGGCCAGTTTCTGTCATTGTGGGTTGACTTTGAACGAGTAGACACTTCATTGTAAGTACCCTCTTATATTAGCAATTGTGCAGATATCTAGATACAGTAGATTGACCAATATTGTTAACATTGATTACTAGTAATTAGTTAGTACTATATGTATATATATAAAAAAATCGACAAACGAATACTAAAACAAAAACAAAACAAAGACATTTTCTGTGCATGGTAATTGCTTTGCGTTAAGAAATTTATTTTTCGCTGCATCACCACGATGGCGTCAAACTTTGTATCTGAAATATTTTTATTGTGCAAAAATGTGAATCAACAATCCTAATGGAGGAGACATATCATCAAACGTCGACATATTATTCCGAGTTTGAATGAATGTTTACCGTTGCTCATAATTGCTACATGCATAGCATTGGTTCAGAAACACCAATCGTTTCGTAGTTGGTTTGTGCGGACCGGATGACATACACACTCCAATAAACTTTGCAAAAAATGCATATTATATTACCAACAATGATCCAGATTTCTTTCGAACTTAAGACTGTTATGAAACCGTCTGATTGGAAAATCTTTGAATTTAATTTAATAAAAGTTAATTTGCCTAGCAAAGGCCGTCTATAGTACGATCAGATGAAGTTACTGTGATATGTGATGTTGCGTCATAAATATATATCTTTGTTTATTCTAATGTTTCTACACAGAACTGCACTTGAATGGATTCTCTGTATCTATGCAAAGTAAAGTATACTCATCTTGATTCTATGACAAACGTGATGATTTTGACTTTCCAATTATGAACTTTCCCTTTCTCTGCAGCAATATACCTGCATCCCCAGCATATGGAGTATATATTTCACAATTAATTCGTTACTGTAGAGCGTGCAGTACATACAGTGACTTTGTGGAAAGAGCAAAAGCACTGTCACAAAAACTGCTGAGTCAGGGATATGTTCAGCCTTTGTTACTTTCGTTCCTTCAAAAATTCTATGGCCGTCACCACGACATCATAGATAGATATGAAATGTTAGTGTCACAAATAAAAACTGACATTTTCAGCTAGATTCGCGTGTTCCCGGATTTGACATTACCGGTTTTGACTTTACCCTGGATTGACCCACTGACAGTGTGACGAGTGCTGTGCACAGAGCAGGACATGCTTACCCTTCCGGAGCACCTGATGTCACTCTTGTTTATTGAGAGTTCACACTGTTAGTGCTTTAGTTTTTTGTGTTGTATATGTAATGTTCGTGTGTTTTGTGGGCATGTGGTGTCTTTGGTCTTCCATCTTTTAGTGTTCTTGCTTTTGCTTTGTCTCTGGACTTTGATTTGTGTAATCTTGTGCTTTGTTCCTTCGGTATTCTACTGCCGTTGTTTCATTGAATAAAATTTTGTTCAAAACTAAGGAGTATTTCCTTTTCGCATAGCTCTGCCCTTAGCTGATTTTGGCGTAACTTTTTGTGTCCTATTGGTAATTAAGCTTTACATATATTTTGGTATATGGATTTCTAAATCTTTTGATTTGATCTACACTAATGAGACATAAGTTGTCGAAATGTGCATATGCAGAAACTAAATTAACAGTAACTTCGGTATTTTGTGATTTCCAATTCAGTGAAGTTTGTATGGTACTTTCTTCCACCACATTGTCCATTTCATTCCTATCCTATATGTCATATATGATAATTCATGAAATCTTTCACTATATATGACACTTAAGTTAGTTCTTTCATAAAATCTTTAACTATATAAAACACTAAAGTTAGTTGATTCATGAAATCTCAATCTAAGTTCATTCATGAAATCTTAAACAAAATTTAAATTTGTGCGACACACTACGAAAATAATCTAATAGACAAGGGAGAATAGACTCCTTTGTACTACACCACTTGCTAAATAATTTTTTCGTTATATTAGTGCAGTATTTGTCAAAATATTTTGAACTTAGGTTACAAGAACTAGTTATTTTGTTGGTAACTTCGTTGAATAATTTGTTGGTTCATGTTCATAGCATTGAAGAAAACAACTACTCTCCAATGGATCCAATCTGGGTTGGAGCATGGTGGGTTGGATTTGTTATAACCTGTGTGATGTTTTTCCTGTCAGCTATACCAATGTTTGCTTATCCCAAAAATCTTCCTGGTAAGTTAGTTAAACTATTTAAAATTTGCCTTGTTCAATCGAACTTAAATAGTATGGAAACGGGCATGTGGTTAGTAAAGGCAATGTCTTGATATCAAATGAGGGTAATAACAAAATTACAGAACAGAATTGTCAAGAACCGAAATCCAAAGGGCAAAAACACAAAGCAGGTGGAAACCACCGGAATGTAAACCACAATGGTCCTGACTTAGTATAGGCTTTTAAAGTGAAATTGTGGTTTGAACTGGTTTTATGGCACACCAAACATCCTCTTCCATTGTGGTAGGGTATGGTAGCAAATAATTAAAGCCGTAGACAGTAAAAAGAAATGTTCATCCCAGTGAATGATTGAAACTTCAAATTTTCCCGTAAAGGAGTGGTATCTATCAACTTTTTTAATAATCGTATTAGACAGAATTTGATGAAGTCGTGGAGATAACTATGCCTAATAACAAAGTCTGTTGAATATTGATTCTAGTTCTAGAGTAAGGAATCAAGTGTGAAACATACACTCTTTCAGCAGGAATGTCCATGTTGGGGAAATTGATAATAATTTAAAGTCGTCCCTTTGTCGTAAAGTTTAGTACTCGAGATTTGAGTCCAAAAAGATGTAGATCTCGTGGTTTCCTTTGTTTCATTTGTCGCTTAATTCTAGGATATATTGGCAAAAGATTCATAATAAATGGAAAGGACATCATCTATGTTAGATTGAAGGATTTAGCATTTCATGAGCTTTTACGAGCTCCTGAAGAAATTCCCTTAAAACTATTGTTCAAATATTAAATCTTAAATGATATCATTATTTTATATAAAAAAGTGTACTTGTTAATGTTTTAGTCTAGACATTGTGCAATTTCTACATATTTATACATATGTTTATCTCTATTGCTAGAACGAGTCTTATTTGCACAATACACACACTTATTTCAATCTTAATTATGTGCATTCATTTCGATAATTCAACCAAAAAATATTGTATTTAGTACATTGGCAAAATTTGATTAATTCAATACTATTGACATCAAATTAGAGATTGAAATTTTTGTTGGATTGTAAAATTGTTTGCAGTGCATACAACTTTAGCGCCAACATATTTCTAAGAACAGAGGCTATGTAATTAAGAGACTGCAAAATAAAAATCATGACATTAATTTTATATTCTGTCATTTTTTTAAACTTTAAAATGTACATTGAGTAAATTAATGGAAACTCGAGTTCAACTTTGAGTACTTTCAGTCATTTTCTAGTCTCCAAATTTTTTTTTCAGGAAGTGCAGCCATTAGAGCTGCCCGGTTAACAGAGGAAGATAAGAAACGAATTGTGAAGCAGAAGAATGACACGAGACCAGCAAAACAGAAAATACTTGATTTTCCTAGAGCTATATGGATACTTGTTAGTAAACTTAAAAAGTTCGAGATCAATGAAATTATTGTGAAACTTTAAACCTTACAGATCTAAATCAACCCTTAAGCTAAGGTTTAAAGAAGCCTTACTCGTTATATTTTTGTATTAAGGATTATCCTCTTTTTATTCAATTATTGATATTTTGCGAATCAGGGTCTTTATTTGGCCATTGACGTTCAAAACAAAACATTATGATATCCATAATTTAGTACTTTACAAAGTGTATGATTTAAGTGTAATGCAGACAGTACAGTAGTTTGTAGATAAGCTTGACAACCTCCTTCTGGTTGTCCGTCCATTGCATGGATTGGAAATTGTTTTCAGATTAATTTATATTTAGGAGGACAACAGAACAAAGTGCACCTACAGATTTAAAATAATATTAAACAAAACGGCAAATCAAACATTGTGGCTTTTTTCTACTATATATGATTTTGTCATTCTTTTCATTTATGTTATGGTTAGGCATGGCTTTAACAGGTAAAAGTTTGTTTGCCTTTTTGACTCTTTTCTATATTTTGGTACGTTCCATGTGCCTGTATATTATACAACATCACATGAAGTGTTCTAATACAACAGTAAGTCATGCAAACATCTTGTATTCTGAAGATTTGATTTTACTGCAAATATTACTCTTTGACCACAATCATTTATTTTTTTTTATAATTTTTTTATTGACAAATTTAATATTTCGGATATTTTAGAGTAACAAAAAATTGTTTTGATAAGAGGTTTCGGATAAGCAGCTATATACCGTACTGATTAAAACCAATTACCACATCAGCTTTAGTATAGAAGCATATTTTAGTGACATGTGTTACAATTAATTTACCCCACTTTGCGGGAGGTATATAGTGTTCATGGTGTCCGTCCGTCTGTCTTTTTGTTCCCAATAGCTGGTATCCTCTACTCCTCCTTAACCACTGACTGGAATTTCATGAAACTTATGCAGGAGCTTGATTACATATTGTAGATGTGCACTATACATTTTGTTTTCCAATAATTCTTTTTTTCCAGATTTTGACATGTTTTAGTCTTTGTCATTTTAGCTCAATGCAAACCATATGATGACTACCTGGTATCTACTACTCCTTCTTGACCACTGACTGGAATTTCATGAAACTTTGACAGGAGCTAAATTAAATATTGTATCTGTGCACTACGCCTTTTGTTTTTCCAATAGTTCCCTTTTCCAGATTTTTTAGATGTTTTGGACTTTGTCACTTTAGCTCAATGGAAACCAAATGGTGACAATCTGGTATCCTCTACTTTTCCCAAAACACTGATTGGAATTTCATGAAACTTATGCAGGAGCTTACTTACATATTGTAGATGTGCACCACTCATTTTGTTTTCAAATAATTCCTTTTTTTCTAGATTTTTGAAATGTTTTGAACATTGTCATTTTACCTCAATGCAAACTATATGTTGACCACCTGGTATCCACTACTCCTCTTAAACCACTAATTTGAATTTCATGACTTAATTACATATTGTATATACGCACTACGCTTTTTGTTTTTCACAGATGTTTTAGATGTTTTGGACTTTGTCACTTTAGCTCAATGGAAATCAAGTGGTGACTATCTGGTATCCCCTACTTCTCCCAAACCACTGATTCGAATATCATGAAACTTATGCAGGAACTTATTTACTTATTGTAGATGTCTACTATTTATTTAATTTTCGAATATTTCTTTTACCAGATATTTAAGAAAATTCAGGAAGAGGTGGGGAGCGGTATCCGTGGCCCACTAGGGCACAGTAATTCTAGTTTTCTTAATTTTCTGAATTGAAATAAAGTAAAAATCCAGCAAATTATGTTATTTCCCTTAGATCACATATCTGTTTATATACAATGCCACAATATCGCAACAAAAAAGACACTTTTCCGTAACAATCCTTTTCAGTCATTTTGCGTATTAAAAATTTATTAAATTACATTTTTGAAAACAAAACTTTTTGTTCATTTGTTTTTCAATTACCAGTCCTGACAATCTGGCAGTCATTTCTACTCGATATATTTACAAAGGGGATTTTTTCAGGTACGAATTCCATGTTACATCATAATAAATCTGTCGGCTTGTGCTGAGACATTAATTATTGGAGGTTTAGCGGCATTTGCACCTAAGATCTTGGAGGAAAAGTTTGATGTTCTACCGAGCGATGCTGGTCTAATTATGGGTAAGATGTTCGTTAAAAAGAATTATTAGAGGCTTAGCAGCATTTGCACCTAAAATTCGATGTTCTTCCAAGCGATTCTGCTCTTATTATGGGTAAGATGTTTGAGCAAAACATTAATTAATTATGCTGTTATATGTTGACATCAAGAGAGGATGTCACGTTAGTAAAATATCAGTAGATTTTCTTTGAATAAGTACAAAATATAGCAAATATTCCTACGTAAATACACGATGATACACGGAAGCACAAGAAGTCAGATATTGTCGTGCAAGGAAACATAAACTTCTTTTATACTTTTTGCAATTCCATTGGAAGCCATGTATCATAGTAGTTCAGAAGGTAAGAATACAGGGTTATTGCATGAATTTTGGGATTATTGTCCTCTGTAAAATTTTATGCACGAGCTTGCATCATCCATGCAATAACCCTTTTATTGTAAAGGAGAGCTAAAAATTCTGTAAATGACGTCATGACATTTTTGTCATATTTGCACTAGTGGAAAAGCAAAATTCATTGCACGCTTACATTTGGTTGCTTTCTTAGGAAATATTATGTTGTTATAATATTACTTCTTATACATTAGGGTCAGAGGTTCAGACCTTTTTTACTGCATATGTTGAATAATAAATCCACTAATTGTAGTAAATAAACTTTCTCCAAAAACAGTTTGAAAAAATTTTCCAAAAAATGTTTATATTACAGGTGCGGTCACATTGTTAGGAGGGGCTGGTGGCATGGTACTTGGTGGTGTATTGATCAAATGTTTCAAACTACAACTCCGTGGAATGACAAGGTTGTGCTCTTTAATGGCAATTGTATCGTTAGTAATAGGTGCTGGATTCTTCATTAACTGTGATGAAAAACCATTTGCAGGTTTATCAACTGCATACAACGGAGAAAGGCAAGTAAAAGTTTTGATAAATTACTTTTTATGCATTAACAAAGGCATATTGCAAAACTCTACTTATATTGATATACTTTATAAACACAAATAAATTCCGATGAAAAATTCATATTTAATATTCTGTTTAAAATAAAATTTAGGACTCTTTTGACCCCTTAGAGCTCAAGAATGGTAAGAGGTGACTAAATTACCATACTACCAAAAGTTTACTCCAAGAAGACTACATGGAAACAAATCACGTTGAAAAACAACAAAAATACAAATTAAAGGTATTTCGTAAAACAGCATTTTGGCTCCATTTGGACTTTTACAACACAGAAATGGTACTGGGTATGAAAAATCAATTTACTGAGTGCAAATTAATTTACATATGGAGTCCAATAAAAAACTGCATCGAAGTTGGATTGAAAACTTCAAAATTTATATTTTTGACAAATGTCCCTCTTATTCCAACCTATCGTCGTATAAAAAGTACAGAAGCTCGTTGCATGAAAAAATACCTTTCCATCGAGATGTGTTAACGTACAACCATGATAAACATGTTCATCCCTTTCATTATCTCCTCCTGCATGCAATCTTTTTATCAGTGTCATTTACTATTTATCTTTAATATCAACATCTTTTCAATTTCAAAAAAGCTTAAGGTAAAATTTATGATTTTGTTTGCCTCTCTTTTTATATAAAGATATGAACAAATAAGACATTTAGGATGCCATAAATCTACAAAACACAAATATCGATGGTAGCGAATTAAAAATATTTTCAAAGATTTAAATTCTCCGTTCATGCAACAAATATCGGAATTGCAAAATCGTTTTTGAGTAAAATATTTGGAAAAGAATGTCATTTATCATTTAATTAACTTCGATTGTTTATTTTACAGTATTGGTAGTATTGATTCAATTTGTAACGTTGATTGTAGCTGTACAACTTCGAAATTTGATCCAGTATGTGGATCAGACTCATTAACGTATTTTTCACCATGTCACGCAGGATGTCTCACAAACACTACAAATGTAAGATAATATTTTTTAAGAAAATCTCTGTAATAATCTGGCTTAGTTATTTTGCAAATTCGAGGAATATACACCCAAAGAAATTAGGTTTGCTTCTTTTAAATTAGACTTGAATGCAGTAATTAAATCTAGTAAAATATTTACTATAAAAGAGTCATGGCCGACACATATATTAATGAGAGTAATAACATAAGCATTGAATTGACCTTTCAAGAGCCGAAATACAATGGGCAAATAGGCCTATGGTTCTGACTTGGCAAATAGGTATGGGAACGAATTGTATGCTACTGTTAGATGACATTTTTCTTTATTCTTATGAAGCAAAGCTTTTACAAGGGCTCATGCAACAGAAACAAAAACAAGTAGTCATTTTATTTCAGCTTCAGATGTTAAGACGATGTACTATCTCTAATTAATCCATGATTAAAAGAATATCTACATCAGATCTATCCAAGTGAGCTTGAAATGAAAGAAATAACCGATATGCCTAACTCTGCTTCAAACCTTACATTTTGTTATACACTGCTGAACATGGACGTCTGTTATCTAGGCTGTATGACAAACGTGATGATTTTGACCTCCTAATATTGAATTTTCCATTTCTTAGCAGCGACATTCAAACCTCCCCAACGTATGGAGTATATATTTCACAGTTGATTCGTTATTGTGGAGCTTGAAATCCATACAGTGACTTAGTGAAAAGAGCAAAAGCACTATCACAGAAACTGCTTAGTCAGGGATATGTTCAGTTTTTACTTTCATCCCTTCGGAAATCCTATGGCCGTCACCACGTCATCATAGATAAATATGTAATGTCGGTTGCACAAATGAGTACAGGCATACGTTCATTGTTCACATATATATTATATACATTTTTATCAGGTAGAGTCGGTTGAATTAGCTGTATTACTACTAGTCGCGCTAGCGACGTGACGTCAAGCAAATAACAAAATACCGAGATTGCATTTAGTTTCTGCATTTGCGCATTTCGACAACTTATGTCTCTTCAGTGCAGATCAAATCAAAACATCCATAAACTAAAATATGTGTAAAGGCTTATAGAGAACAAATTATAAATAGGATCTAAAAAGAAAAGCTAAAATCAGCTGAGGACAGAGCTATGCAAGAGGGAGATACTCCTTAGTTTTTAACAAAATTTTCCTAAATTTAGATGTTTCGGGCCAGTACCGAAGTTCTGGCTCCTGGGTTGGTGAATACCCTCGTGGTCTAACAGTCCACCAGCAGAGGCATCGGCCCAGTGGTAATAAATAACAAAATACCGAGATTACTGTGAATTTAGTTTCTGCATATGCGCATTTCGACAACTTGTGTCTCTTCGGTGCAGATAAAAAAAATCATTCAACCGACGATACCTGATACAATAATGTTGTACCATCACATCTTTATTTATGATTTTTTTTTATTTAAAACTTACCTAATTATAAGTACATTTAACCATTTTATTCACGCGATACCTCGCTATTTTGAAATTTAGTAGATGAAGTGCTTGAATCTTGCCGTGGCGTCTTGTTTTGTTGACATGGAATACACGCACGACGTCGCGCCTTTCTTTTATCACCACAGTGTGGTAATGTAACTTTTTGTATCCGACACCATGGGATACACACACGGCAATCTAATTAAAATTGTTCTTTTCAGTCGCTGCATGGTAGTGACTGTAGGGAATAATTGGTAGATCTAATTTTAATTATACTGCACACACGACATCACTACAGAGTGTTGACGCAACTTTTTGTATAAGACACCATATACTAGCCATATTACATAGTAAAACACTTGTAATTTTAGATAAATACATTTATTACAATTTCAGGGATTTGAACATTGTAGCTGTATTGGATTGACTCAGAATGGAACAGCAACAGCTGGTGAATGTGGAGGAAGTTGTAACATATATATCTTGTTTATTGTACTGCTGTTCCTTGCTATGTTATGTACATTTACAACAGTAACACCTGCTAGTATGGCTATACTGAGGTAAGTACGGAGATATTAATATAAACACCTCATAAATTTCGAAGTACATAGCAAAATATTTCAGCTCAAATTGAAAGTATGGGGCACATATTACAAAAAGTATATACACCATAATACAACCATTAATTAGTTTACGAAAGTTTGAAAGTCTGGTAATGTTTTATCCTGTTTTTTTTTTTTGTTTTTTTGTTTTTTTTAACGACAGCTGCAGTTGTTATATATTTTTTGAATATTCATCATTAATATATTAAATGATTCATATAGTTACTATGTCTTTTTGATAGACAATAGTTCGAGCACCAAAATTCGGAGTCAAAATCCTGTAATTCAGTAA
Source organism: Modiolus philippinarum (assembly GCA_002080025.1). Taxonomy (NCBI): domain Eukaryota; kingdom Metazoa; phylum Mollusca; class Bivalvia; order Mytilida; family Modiolidae; genus Modiolus; species Modiolus philippinarum. The sequence goes on along the minus strand of MJUU01016058.1, from coordinate 65,903 downwards.
TAAACTATTCAAGATATTGTTGAAAGTCCTGCTTTTTTTCTAAAAACAACGTTAACCTCGGTGTAAAAACGAATGCTAAAATGAAAAATAAATACATAGGAAGGAGATGAGGTATTGCTTAAAACATTCAGTTCACTATTTTAGATGCGTACCTGACGAACACAGAGCTGTAGGTTTAGGTTTACAATGGGTTCTACTTCGTTTATTAGGTAAGTGAAACTTTACGTATTTCAAGAAAAATTAACTTTAAACAAGATGTTTTTCTTAATCATTTTGATATTGTTTTATTATTTTGTTAATGCCATATTCAAAGTTCATTATAAATATAAACGCATAATATTTCAAAATGATGTATTAATCATTAATTGAATTTATTTTTAAAGCCACAGATAAAGCATACCTTTCTGGGTTTGACGTTGGTCTTTCTATAATCTTTCTAAAATATATGATCTCGGCAGATTTGATTTTATATTTCTTGTGTTAATATTTCATTTTCAAGGCATTTTATCACTTAATACGTATTTGCAATACTTGGAAACTTATTTTCTCTGTGGATGCAATAAGTTACCTCATTTATCATGTTTATACGCTTTTGAAAAACGATGAGCATTAAGTTAGCTTTTTCTAGGGTCGTTTCCAAGTCTGGCTGTCCCGAGTTCCTGTCGTTGTTTACGTTTGTCATTTGTGTTTTTCCTGTGTAGTTCCCTGGTAGATTATGACATGTAATTATGATTTTCAGTCATTGTAGATGTTTCCTATTGTCCCTTTTATTTCACCTCTAAAAAGGCCAAACCAGTAATGTTATCGCAAACAATTCAATTTTTTGTGACAGAAGTTCGATAGGATTCATGAAAATGATGAGATATATATTTTTTTTAATCTAGGAACCATTCCAGGTCCAGTACTAACCGGCTCAGTGTTGGATACGTCGTGCGATGTTTGGCAGGATACATGTGGAACTCGTGGGTCTTGTTGGATTTATGATAGAGTAGATATGAGCTGGAAGCTTTTTACATGGTGGTGTGCTGTCAAAGTAGTTAGTGCTTTTGGATTTTTTATTGGAGGAAAACTTTATAAAGCGCCTGCCATATTGGAAAAAACAGTGACTGTTAATGGAACGTCCAAATCTAACGGTATTCCAAATGGAGATTATGATGTTAATTTCGGAAAGAATTCGTATGAAAATCCAGTATTTGTACAGGCTGAGAAGCCATCAACGTCAGATGATAGCTCAGTTGTTTTGTCCACGCATATTTAACATTATTGATGACAAAGAGGCTTTACAAATACAACTTCTATAAATAAAGAGGGATTCTGATGACAAAAGTTGACATATTCACCTTTATATTTGAAACGATTCCATATAAGTATTTGTATACAAGCTAAACTTATATAAGGCATTTACATTCTACTTAGGCCTGAAAAAATATAAATTGTTTTTATGGGTTTTTTTATTATGGTGTACAATATCAATTTATAACAAGATGTATTAATTGCACCAAAATATTCTGCATAACATTAAAGGTCAATACATAAAATGTTCTTCGAATGATAAATTAAGTATACAACATATTTTATATGTGAAAACAACTCTCGGATAAAAAACTTACAAAATTACAAATATGTATAAAAAAATAATTTGTATAAAAAATTAAGGCAATTCTTTAGCGAATGTTGCTAATCATTGTGTGTTGATTGGCAAGACACAACACTTAATGAGCACCGGTTTGTCAGATTCTGAGATTATTCCTGTACATGTCTATGGGGATTTATAGATATTATAGATGATTTATAGATATCAACAATTATAAATACATATAACAGATTAATTAATAATTTTAATGCCAAATGCTTTTTCATACACACGTAAATATTCGCGCTGTATTTTTTCGTGGTTTTCAAAATAAATTTCATTTTGCTTAGCATTTAATTTGCGGATGTCATTTGTATTTGCTATTGTTTAATGCTTACTCTTTAGACCTGAACTCGAAAATAGCGAAAATAAATCTGTCATATTTACAGCATAAGATTTTTAATGATATAATTTGAATTGTATCATTAACATAATGAATTGAAAGGTATTCAAACAATTTGTCTCTCCTTCATTTAAATCAATTTAAGAAGATTCGAAATGTACTTGTTCCTTAATCAAAACAAAACTGTCTTTCAAATTAAATTGCCAATTTCAGATAAAGCTAGTTGTTCTATTGATATGATTTTATTCCTTTTTTATCAAATTATTTTTTAAATATCATTACATTAATTTTTTATTCATATTTATAAGAATAATTTATATTATGAATTTATTTCTAATATCTATTTTCTTTTGTATAATAACAAAATACCTCCATTTACTGTTTATTAAGTTATTGCTATGCGTATTTCGACAACTTATGTTGAAATTATTATAAAATATCGAAAATGGTGAATTAATTACAAAAAAGATTTGAATTGTTTTTGCATCAATTTTGAAAAATATTGTGAATATTAGAAGGTTGTTTTGCACAAACATTTTTAATTATTATAAAACACATTTGTCAATATCTTTGCAATAATTATATATTTGCACTGTGGAATATAGAATTACTTGCGTTCTTGTTGCAATCATACTAGTATGTAATACAGTAAAATGTCTGAATAAGAGAAACATCGTTAACTTAAAATATATTTTCACCTCCATCTTACATCATGATTTCTTAATATATAATTGTCATGATTGAAAAAAAAATAAATTGGCAAACAGCAGTGATTTGCTTTCATCAGTTTCGTCGCAGACACTTCTTCAGTTCAGTCGTCATTTACCAAAACACCTTCATCACCCTTTTCTGGTAAAAATTACCAACGGAAGCCTAATAGCAACCCCATTTTGGTATGTTCATTTGTACTTTAAAATGGTTGAGTATTACTTTCGATTTTCACATCATCCATGCAAACATCCATGCATAACAAAACGTCCCAGGCAAATTAAAAAAAATGAAAATTTTGTTTTTACTATTGGAAATGTGGGCCAATGAACCAGACATTTATACCGCATATAGGGTCTTTTAAATCGGACAATATTGTAATTGTCCATGCATATCAAACGCCAAGGAGTAAGAGACAACCAAATGTGTTAGTATATTTGTTTTGAAAGTTCGAATGTATTTTTTGTGCCCATCTTTACTTGGAAAAGAATGGCAATCAAGTAAAATATGGCAGACAGCATAGAAACAATTAACCACCAAACCATTATTCCAACTGCCATGTTTTCGTGGCTGTATAACAAGCAATTCCCTTTATTTCCACATGTTCCCTCTAAAAATATTAAACAGGCATTGTCGATTACCCATCCTACTAATATCGGACCTGGAATGGTGCCTGAAGAGAAAAGAGAGATTCGATATTCTATACTTGAAAACTGTCAATTTAAAATCTATCAGTCAAGCTATAAATATGCACACCACATGAAATCTTAATTTATGCAAAGAAAAACATAATAAGTGAATGCCGTTTTTATTATCCTTTATGCTATAAATATATAGGTCTCACCGTGACTTTAAGAAAAAGAAAGCAACAAAATCGTTGTTCCAATTGCTTAACATTTTCTGTTTATTTGTAGAAATTTCGACTAATGTACATCTACTACATATTTTATTTGTTCATAAGTATTGATAATGTTCAAGAGTTTTTACATCGATATATTCAGAACTTGGACGATCAATTAATCAGATGCGTTTTGATGCGTTTTTTGAGAGTATGATCTGTCCTTAGCTGATTTTGATCACACTAGTGATTACAATATGTTATGACAACGTTAAGAGTATGGAAAAGCCAAATACTTGCACAAAACAAAAAGTTTTGTATTACGTCCATCACCTAAATTATTCTTAAATATTGATGAATTATCAAGTTTACAAGTGTTACCTAATAATCGTATAAACACCCACTGGATTCCAAGTGCAAAAGGTTTGTTTTCCTCGTCTGTAACCCTAAAAATATACATCTTTATCACAATATCTTGATAAATTAAAGGATTAGAAACCAGCTTTGAAAAATTAATTTGATTGAACAAGAGTCGCAAAAAAATTGTACAGCTCATGGTTGAAGGCCCCATGATGACTTCAAGAAAGTGAACAACAATAAATAGCGCGTTGTTCCATTTCTATGCTGTACAATGTTTTATAGAGACCTTCTCTCGTGTACATTCACACCATATCTTTTCATTGTTCGATTATGGATGTAACAGTGGGATCTACTTGTATCAAAATACAAAAACACCGAAGTTGCAGTAAAACCAGTAAATTTTGTTATGCTGTACACGTTTCAAGGTGTAACCTCTCATCAGCAGCATTAAAATCAAATAATATGGAAAGCCATGATCCAAAAGTAGTCAAAAAAGAAGTACTCATTACCAAAATAATCGAAATAGGAGGCCAAATCCAGTACCAAGGACATCTACCAAGTGCCATACAAGGAATGAAGCCTTAGTATTTTCAAGGTAAAATCGAACAGGTATTCAAAATTTGATGTTAAACATCACTACATATTTAATCTCATAGGCAAGAATAAGTAACAATTTTCTCAATATTCGACTTAAATGAAACTCATAGGAAACCAATATTCAAATCTCATAATCCTTTTCAACCGGGCCAAATAACAAAATACCGAAAATACTGTTAATTCATTTTCTGCATATGCGCATTTTGACAACTTATGTCTCATTAGTGCATATCGAACCAAAATATTTCAAAGGTGTACTCAATTCAATAATATTTTGGTTTTTTCTGTTTTTTTTTACAATAAATGTCAAACTGTGTATGGCTAATTCGAGCATCCATTTAAATCAAATGTAAAATGTAAGTAACAAACAACGGCAGTAGAGTACCGAAGGAACAAAGGGGTGAAATTCACAAAAATCGAAGTCCGAAGACAGGGCAAAAACGAGAACACAGAAAACAATGACGTTAGACTCAAAAACAATGACGCCAGACAGACACAAAGCACAGAACCAGAAACCACAACATTCAGAACAAAGGCACTCACAGTGTGAACTCCAGTGAAACTGAGAGTGACATCAGGTGCTCCGGAAGGGTAAGCATGTCCTGCTCTGTTAACAGCACCCGTCACACGGTAAGTGAGGCATATATGTTTTTGAAAGATCTGTTAGGTAGCTGATTGGTTAATGTCTTTTGCTAACCTTGAGACAAAACCAATTAAAAATCATGGTACGTGTTACTTCTCTAACCCTCAAACAGTACCAAGTTAAGTTTTGGAAAGCTTTTGTAATCATCAAGTATTCAAACATGGACAAGGACAGATCGGTATAACAAACATAACTAACGAAGACAAAAATAAAATATAACAAGACAACACAAAAAACTAAAGCACTCACAGTGTGAACTCCCATAAAAACCGAGAGCGACATCAGGTGGTCCGGATGTAAAATGTAAATGTAAAAACATAAAAAAATTATTTTAGAAGATAAGAAATTTCATCTGCAAAATATATTTTCTAACTCTCGATTGCAAATTTTGGAATTTCGACCGATATTGTTGTATTTCCTTTTACTGAATGTATTCAAAGAAGATAGGAGTACTGTAGCCATTTTCACAAAAACTCTGACGTAAGTCTGGACCAATTCATAAAGACTTATTTTTAAGACCAATATTTGTCTTAAGATTTTTTGCGAAAAGGACTACTGGGTTTTGGACGGAAGACATTTAAAAAAAATGACTCACAAGATAATATTGAGAAACACTGATCATTGTATAATTGTTTTTCATTCTTTTGACAACGCTTTATAACAAACCTTTGCTTTATTGACATTAAAATTCATAGAAAATTCAAGGACAATGAAACACACAAAAAGGCCATTTCAAAAGTATTTAGCGTATATAAAAATACAGTAATTACCAACTGAGATAACAAGGGATTGGGATGACCAAACATGGGGGTAATAAAAAATTATGGAAGTTAGTGGTCAACAGTCCATGAGACAAAAAGACAAATCAGGTGGAAACTACCGGTAAAATTGTCGACCGCAATATTGTTTAAGCAAGATCACATAGTCGGTTAAATAGGTTTATAAAGAACAACAATAAAAGCGTTGTTCCATTGCTTTGGTTTACCATGTAATTGTAGAGACTTTGTCTCATTGCTCATTATGTGTTTCCAAACTTGTGCTCGGTACTACTAGCAAACAGTCGATGCTACTAGCAAACTACCATCGCACTTTAGAAAAAAATTGAATAATATTTTAAAAATCATTGCACAGAAGAATGATTTTGGCTGATTTGTATATGAAATAATGGCAATAGTGCTTGAATTTGAAACATTTCAAGTACACTTTAGTTGATTAAAATGTTGTATTTGTTTACATTGAAAGTATAAATACCTCATTACACACATTGAATTTGGCGTTGTTGACGTCAAAACCAAAATTAAAGCTATGAATATGCATGGTGCAACAAATGACAGCTTGTTGCAGTCATCCTTACATCTCCCATAAAACGCAGCACCCTCTGACTGGTTTACGTTCATATTTGCTGCAACACAACTACAGTTTCCATATATGCCCTGCAACATTAATACAATATTATTGTCTAGCAATTTTTAACTTCTTCCAAATTTATGAATAAATAGTTGTAGTGCATAGATATACATGGTCAAAGTGGCAAAAATAAGTGATGAAATTTATCTGTTAAAAATTTAATTGCAATTAAGTATCAAATCTGTTCTTACATCAGTGCAGATTGAATGATATCATCAGAAATTCTAGAGAAAAAATAAGTGAATATTTGAAAAAAAAAAGATCTTAATGAATAAATAAAACGATATACAATATATTAAGTACTTAGTTCTTCTGTTAAAAACTTAAACCAAGTTAATAAAAATATTGAAAGACATTAAAATGACAAAAAATATTATTTATCGTTAAGACACGTTTCAAACACTTATATTGATATTTACTTTACTTCCTTCAGTATCGTGGTTCGCTCGAACAGTTTAGCTAAATTTGTTTAGGTAAAATTATTTGGGACTAAACATACCAGACCAGCTTGGGTTGTGCAGCCTGCGTGACATGGGGAGTAATACACCACATTATCAAGTCCACATACAGGTGTAAATCCACTGTACTGACACTGGCAGGGATGTTGGCATTCATTCATATACCCTTCTGAAACACTGGACATTTATTATTTTTTACTGTATTACTATCTTTAAAGATCACTACAATATCTAACATTAGCAAAATAACATGTCAACCGACACAAACATCGAATATGTCTTTGGATGAAGTATTCAAGTTATTAGGGACCATGTGTTTTCAAAACGAAACACATCTTATAATTTACTTGAATTAAAATGTCAACGTGATTAACATGAAATAGTAATTTAGCCATATGAACAAACCCATCATCTCTTCCACGTGTTTATCCGTAAACCCTGGAAAAGAAACCCGATCTTCATATCAAAGCGTTTCCAAGAAAAACTGACTGAAACCAACAGATTTTTTATATTCATGTAACTTACAATTATTGCCAATAAAAATTTCATCTAATACTTTACGAGGGCTTAAACAATGAGGATTAATTTGTATGGTGTGGATACAGCTACCATCTGCAAAAATCGTATTAAAGTTTCAATTAACCTTATTCACGCATGTGACTACAAAAGGTTCAAAACTAAATTCTGCAACATAAGTATATTGTAAACATGGACTGAATTGTTGTTCAAAACAAATTCCAGGAAGGAGATCATCACTTTGCGATTATGCCTTGGAAATGTTGATTTTCGTAAGCGTTATAGGTATAAAGATAAAATAATCGGAAGTTTTTAATCGAAATAATCTTATTTTATAATACAGCTGTGTATGAATCATAATTCATATAATATCAAATTTATCTCATATAATGATTATTATTAAAACTTACTCCGATGTATTATGATATGGAACTTCTAGTCCAGCCAGCTGAACTTCTGGACACCCAGCGATGAAGCTGATACCCATCAAGGCACACCCGAGTGCACTTATAAAAGCTAACCACAGCATTCCCCTCAGTTCTAGATTAAACATGCGAATAATAACACCACCACCAAACGTTCCGATGGTACCAGTCACAATCATGCCAGCTGTATTATAATAAGGATAACTATCATTATGAATAATTGGTAAAGAAAAGTGCTACATTTGGTGCTGCACAAAAGCAAATAAAAATGGATAAGAAAAAAAACATGCATACATGCATACGTTGTAGTATTTTATGCCGAGAGAATGTGTATTTACAGGTAGTTTTATGAATTGAACATATTTACGTTTTTTGTCTTCTATTTACAAAACTATAAAAGATAAAGGTCAGGTATTAATTGCTGAAATGTTTTTCATGACAGGATCTACCCAACCTGCAATTTTGAAGGAAATTCCGAAACCCGTGTAAAAGTTATCGCCGTATGTTCACCGTTATTACGTTTTTCGTCTTTTATCGTCAAAACTATAAACAGAGGTTAATTGTAAATTGATGAAATGTTTGTCATAATGTGGTGACTTCATAACCTGTGTTGAAAATTGTTTGTTGGCCGCAATTTTCAAAATGGCCGCAAAAAAGGTGGGAAAGTTTAACACTGAATTTGGTTTCTAAATAGATATTGATGTATTGACTTCAAAAACAGTTGATGAAAATTGTTTCTTGACCACCATTTTCGAAATGGCCGCCAAAAATGCGGGAAAATTCAACATTGTCCGATTTCAATAAAATTTGTTATCCAAACAGATATTTGATTTTGCGACTTAAAAACCTTTGTCGAAAAGTGTTCGTCAATCATCAATTTCAAAATAGCAGCCTAATAAAGGAAGAAAAGCTCAATTTTGTCTGATTTCACTGAAATTTAGTTGCCAAATACATATTGATGTTTCGACCTTAAAACCAGTGCCAAAAGTGGTCTGTAGCAGAAACACTATATGTCATAAAAGAAGACTGTGAAATAGGAATACAATTAATAATGTAATTCATTTAAAGAATGTTAAGGCTCTGTGCATTATATATTAAAATCATAAAATATTGAAAAGTAGATTGCTTACAAAAACGGGAACAGTTTTGAACTTTTTCTAGTCGAAATCGATTTCAAGGTCATTCTAGTATGTAATTTAATTATTTTCTGTATAGGCAATAATTACTCAATATGAGTATGGTTTAATTTTTTACTTGCTGTAATGTTACCATGTCTAGAATTGATTATGACATTTGACCTTGGAAATTTTTCTCAAGGTCAAATTATGAATTATTATATGCATATTGTTTCTTATTTACGGAAACTTCCATGTCTGGTGTCATGGCAATCACTTCAGCAACCATGATCTCCACAATATCTTTATTTTTTTCAAAAGAGGAATGCATATCCTTTTTTATAGATAACATTTTATTTCAGGATACCTGCATTTTCACTTAGTACGCCTTGAAAGAAGGACAAAAAATTCACTTTTCTTAAAATGAATGCCGGTTGTCAGTGCAAGCATACACCAATCAAATGAAATAAATTGTATTTTAACATCACAATGGAGAGTAAAGGTTGTTTAAGAAGTATCGGGCAAATATGAGACCATGCGTGGCACACACACTATATAAAATTACAAGTGCTTACAGAGAAGCAGAGGTACTTTAGCGTGTTTACTTTATTTTTTGTTCTTGCCATTTTTATATCGAAACGGACACGTTCCTTTGGAACGTCGTGATAAGTAGGATCTGAGCAACGACTAACAAAATTACTTCGGGTGTAAAAAAGAAGGTAGCTTCCAATATATATGGACCCTTATTGCATAAAAAGTTTAAAATATTCAATAATTCTTATGTAATTTACATGTGAAAATACGCTGACAAGAATGACTGCATTAACTTCCGGTAGCAATTTCTAAAGTGTTTTTTTTTTCTATAGACGAGGTTGACCGACTTACATATAAGTTGACCTCATAAACTCATACGCCAAGACAACCAAATAGAAAAAAAAATAATCCTATAATCGACTTACCTAAAAGATATCCAGCTGTCATATAATCCAAATTATACTGTTCCATCAAGAACTTATATGAAAATGACCCTACACCTGTCAATACAAGCGTGTTAGCACTGCCAGCAAAAGTCAGCATCATAAAGATTGGATTCTTAATCTGAAAAAGAATGAATAAATACCGTTACCTATCACTTATTCAAAGATATATTTTATCTAAAAAAGTGAGAAAATGTAAAGATAGGAAATAAAATTTGCAATGAAATAAATATAGTATAATTTTATAATTCAGTTTGGTTCATGTTTTGTCTCAATAGTTCATTATATGAGCAATTATTCGAGAGACAACACAAAAGTCTAAAAGAAGACATTGAATACTAAACGGCACATCGAACATTAAACTCGATAAAACTGCAATAATAAGAAGGAAAGGATAAAGATCTGATAAGCTTGATTGAAAAGTTGTCGCAATGATCCTGTGGAAATCTTAACGATACTGCAATTTCGGTATTTTGATTTAAATCATGTCCGCTGGCTCGACGCCTCTGTTGGTGCATTGTAAGACTTTGAATGGAACCAGCAGCACAATTGTTCAGTTTTTCAAAAGAAGCTTCCCAATTGTACAAATACTTCCTTGTTTTTTGTTTCAAATTTCATCCCTTACAGAAGATCGGAATCATTGCAAAAACCACTAAAATTAGTGTTAATTGATAAAATACCGAAGACACTGTTAATATCTGCATATGGAAATTTCAACAACTTATTCTCTTCAGTGCATAATATCAAATCAAAACAATAGATTCAAAAATTTGAAAAATTTAAGAAAAGTGAATTTTTTGTCCTTCTTTCAAGGCGTACTAAGTGAAATCACCAAAAAGGTCTAAATAGAAAGCGAAAACTAGTTAAGGGCAGAGCTGTGCATGAGGGAGATGTTCCTTTATTAGTTTTACGTAACATTTTTGTAAAATTTTAGCACTGCAAGGTTCCAGATAAAACATTTAGTACATGGACGTATGTCCATATTTCGTATCAAAATTCGCCGTTTCTGAAGCATCAGGATTTTAGCTAACGCGATTGTATTTCAACTAATGATGACATTACGCTGTTTTTACCATTAGCAAATCAAAATATTTTGTTGTACGCTGTACCTCTAGTGCATTAGTTTCTGAAACTGAGAGTTGTAATAATTATGTGCCATTTTACTCACCTGTTGTAAAAATACAACAAAGAATTTCTTGATGTTATGAATGATCGAGTCATCTCCCTTGGATTTATCTTCAATTCGTTTTGCTACTCCTATAAAGTGATATATAGGTTTTTAGTTTAGTGTAACTGTCATCTTTGTTAAGTATTTGAGCCTATTGTCACGAATTTCAACTCCATATTTAAATCCTTATCCCCGTACTTTTCACAAGAAATGTGGGATATTGCTTGGTCCCGTCTGTCTCGTCTGTCTGTCCGTTTGTCCGTAAAATGAATCATACCATTTGAACTCCTCACTAATTTTTTGGATTTAGTGTTTTAATTTTGTTATAGATTTGTTGTACGCTGTTCCGTCAATGTATCAGTTTCTGAAACTGAGAATTGTACTGATTATCTGTTATTCTTCCATGTACATATTCCATTTTACTACCTGTGGTAAAAATACAACACAGAATTTCTTGATGTTATAAATAATCAGAATTGTATATTTGCTGCAGATGCAAAATTAGCTTTGGGATTTTGATAATGGTCTTTGATAATGATTTTGATAATTGGTGCGAACAAAAGGCCCCATGATGTCGATTTTGACGCGTGTAAGCTTGTCAGTAAAACTTCTTCAACATTTGGGATTAAGTGTTTAAATTTTGTCCTACGAATAACAAAATACTGAAGTTACTGTAAATCTTGTTTCTACATATGACCATTTCGACAACTGAAGGGAGTATGAGCGTCAGAAATTTTGTAATTAGAATTAAAATTCTGACCTTTTGTTTTGAAGAGCACTTCTAGTGGAACAACTTGAGCAAAAAATTTTTAAAATCCGTGTAAGAATTTTTGAGATATAAGACGTCAAATTTTGGCGGGAAACAGAACTTTCTAGAGTTTTCGTTCAATTTGCAAAAGATGTTTATAGGCCTTTAAATATATGAAATCATAATTGGATGTTGTTTAAATATTATGCATAGTCTTGGATTGTTCGTTTTGAATTGACGGTTCGGTTCTCACTTACTTTATGTATTTTAAAGTGACTTATGACCAAGAAAATGTGATCCATGTGCAAAAATTTTTAGCACTGTTTGAATGGATAAAACCCGAGGATATAGAATGCTTCTGAAATCTAACGCCCGTACTCCCTTAAGGTTAGAAACCACCAATTCATTTCTTTAACATTTTCAACTGAAATTCCCCATATTCAAATCTGTCTGGACAATTTATCTTAAGTTTAACCTGTATGAAACCATATATTTTCAGAAAGGTGCATATCTCGTCAACATCATATCAGAATTTCAGCATACCTTTAAAGCCTTCCAAGAGAGTTCCGAAGGTTGGAAAAACCCTATCTATAAATATGCACGATTACGGCCAAAACATGACGCATTGATAGTATACCGGAAAACCCCTATGATAAGTACTCAAAGGATCATTCTAGTCAATTAACTTTGGTCTCAAAATAAGCCTGATACATCAATGTTCAAACAGGTGTATCATATGTTTCATTCCGACATTTATTTTTAAAGGGGCAAGAATTCAAAGTTATATTTAGATTCTAAAAGAGCTACTTTTTCATTTGTTCTAAGCGCTGATTGGCTGAATTGGTGGTTTGACACCTTAACATGATATTAAAACATTCCGAGGTGTAATTGCTGTACTTTTTCATGTTTTTTAGTTAATTTCCAAATTGTATACAGAAAATAACATCCTTTTCCAAATTTTTTCCTCATTTTCATCACTATTCAAAATGTCACAGCTTTAGTGTTTTCAGTGCTTTGATTAGGCACAATCACTCATAGATATTAAACATGGACACAAAACCATATATACCTCTTTTGTGTCATGAATTCTCAACCTATGTTTAAAACTAAGCCCTTAGAGTATTTTTCTATCAAAATAAGGCTGCAAATGTTCAAAGCTACCTTTAAAATTTTGAAATCATGCTACAAAATGTCACCCTACCCCCAAATTTGAGAAGGTGCTTCTGAGGTAAATTTTGGGACTTGAAATGGTCTTTACCTTGGTTGTGGTCATACAAATAGAATTTTAAATGCAGAAAATGATGCAAAAAGGTCAAGAAGACAGGGGAAAACCAGTTTTGTTTATTTTTTGAGCTTATGAAGAATATTAGGT
>MJUU01016058.1:5744-18259 GCA_002080025.1 Modiolus philippinarum | reverse complement strand
AGTTTATTCATCAACTTATCATAAATATGTAAATCTATAAATTGTAAATCTAAATTCTTGAACTATATTTGAACTTATCATGGTTGAGAAATTTCACCTTAAATAACCTTATACATATTACTGAACACACAAATCATGCTGTATCTATTATAGATCAATGGATTTAACACAGTGTTTACAAATGTACCATTTTTAAAATGTTTGAATAGTCTCTGGCTCAACCGACATACTTTTGTTCTTAAGATTATTAATTCCAGGTTGTTTTTGTTGTATTGTTCGAAAGTCGGCCCGATTGATACCGTTACAAGTGTACAGTACGTGTTGACACAATAATTCAATATTAAAAGAAACAAAACAAAAAAAAACAGTAAAATGATTTATTGAATCGGTCTTCGTTGATTAATTGATTTAAGTTTTTTGACAATGTGCTTAATTTCATCTGGGACTAATGAAACTATTTAACAAACCAGTTTGATCGAATAAAAAGCGGTGTCCAGGCTACGTTTTTCCGCTGTAACTTTTGATTAACTCAACATAAAATTATTCTAAAAAAATTGCAGAAAAGCTGATTTATCGTATATTTACAAAATTAAATTGTCATTCACACAACAATAAATGTTATTATTTATTTATATACTTTTTTTTGTTTAATATAACAACTAAATTCCAAAGTAGCTTTCAGTTTGAGCTGGATGGCCCAGCATATGTTAGACATAATGGTAGGACAAAAATAACTCTTTAGATGCACCCGGTGCTAAAAAATCAAAAGGATGGCCCAAATAAATATCATAGTATAAAGTAGTGGTAATTTTTTATTGGTTTTCATATCAAATTTGCCTCCAGGCTCACGTTTACCAAGACATTACCATCCTCACTCGTGTTGGGTTCGCAAAAAGTCTATGTAAGGCATTTGAATAAAATTGAGTGCACCAATTGAGGATGTTTGTGTCATTTAAATCAAGGACGTAGAATGACACACTATAGATGAATAAATGTGACGATTTTTTTTTTCAAGTTTTGCTAAGAAAAAATATCAGCTATATTTATTTTAATTTTCATACATGTATTCATGGTTTTTTTTTTTAATAATATAGATGCCAAAAGAAGAGAAGAAAAAAGTAATTAAGGTGTTGACAACTTTTATTTCATTGATAAATCTTGTACTGAAAAGGTTAATCTAAACTTCTGCAAATTTATTGTATTGTAATGGTTCCTATTTATTGTATATTGACATTATTGTATTGAATAGATCTAATGTAATTTATGTATTGTTTTCTCAATTTAAGCCTTCACACGGTTCTTTAACCGTTTGGGCTTCTGAGAATCGCCAATCCACTTCCGGTCGGACCGGCCTGAACATGTAAATGTTCCGGCCGGGCTGACCCGGTGGCCCGGTACGTGCCGGTCCACAATTCTTGATGACGTAACTTCTAATGGCAAAAAAAAGGGAGAAACGGAATCTTTTTCCGTCTTGCATTGTCCGTTGATTTTCAAGACAAACGTTGCTATTTAACACTTTTTATAGGTGAGAATTTTATTTATATGAAATGCATTGTATCTAAAATCAGTTATAATTAATTACATTACTGAAATTTATTCAATTGACTCATTATTATTCAGTCCAAGTATTCCGAGAACTCGGGAATTGTCATTCCCATTACAGTGGGGGCTCGTCTCCGGGATATTTGGTTAAAACTGAATAATTTTTGTAAAAGAAATATTTAATTCTTGGAATTGATCAGTTATTGGGCAAAATTAAACAAAATTTATGTTGTCAGCTATGAAGATTTTCTCAAATTTGGGGGTTGGATTTCGTAGACTGCTAAATGGCGGTGATTCTGGAAAAGAAAACGGAATAAATGTTCCGTATAAGAAAGAACAAATGATTGATTCTCAGCCGTATTGTAATCAAATTTATAAAGTTGAAACAAATGAACAAAATGAAAATGACTTACCGGATATTGAATCAAACATCAGAACACATTCAGTGTCCGCATATGTTCATGAAAATCCAAGAGTCACACACACAGACGAAATGAATACACAAATTGCACAAGAACATAGCACAGTAACACCTTCGGTTTTTCGTCACAATTATTCCTCTGAAGACAGAATGTCTCCTTCTGTAATCCGCGATTGTTACTATTCCAAAGATCCAGAAACGCCTTCATGTCAAGTCGGCACAGAGCTCAATGCTGGGATACCGGACAATTTTTTCACACAAAACAGTGCACATACCAATGAATATCGCACATCCTCCACACAAATTTCTCGTGAAAATTTCAAATCGGGACACAAATTATTATTTGATGACAGTCCTTGTAACAAATCCTTTCGTAATCAGTCGGTTAGTGCAAACATAATAGGCAGTAACCGTCAAAATAGCAAGATGTATGAGCGTGACACACATTTGGGAAACGACGTTAAATGGCGTGATGACGTTATGACCTCGACCGTAGATCACCTGACTAACGTTCAGGAATGTGAAAAGGGGAATAATCAAAATAGAAAGAGGGACAAAATAAATGAACCAAATTTTATATAAAGAAATAAAACAAGCAGAGATGAAAATCAAACATTTTTGTTTGATACACAAATGAATCCTAGGGATGAATTCACAAACAATACACATTTGGCAGGTGCTTGTCAAAACGTTAATTGGGGCTTATTGGGAACCCAACCTGACAAAACACATAATTGGTCACCCTGGAATGAACAAAACTATGATTTTTCTACACAAATACCTTCTTATTTGTCAAATATAAATCAGTATAGTTTTGACAGTAGTCCAATTTGTGACAGAGAAAATTTTGATAATTTCAAATCAAGACAAAGGGGCAATACACAAGCACATACTGGTATAAATGAAAAACCTGCATATTATAGAAATCGAGAAGATAGGCAATATCAGCCCGAATTTCCTAGAAATTTTCCAGCACATCATAGAAATTAAGGGAGGGAAATTGTTACTTCTTTTCCCAATGGGTCTAAGACCGAGAGATGCTACAGAAAACAAAAAGACCCAGACACATATGATGGAAAATTGACAGAGTGGCATGAATATTTATGCCATTTTGAGCAAGTAGCTCTTTGGAACTCTTGGGCACCACATGAAATGGCTTCACAGTTAGCCATGTGTTTGAGGGGTAGTGCTCAATGTGCATTAAGTGAGTTGTCTTTGGGGGACTTGTCAGATTATCGAAAGTTAAAGGCGTCATTAACACAAAGGTTCTGTCCACCAGAGAGAGAAACAGCCCACCGCTGTGAGTTTAGAAACAGGAGGCGTAAAAGGGGTGAAACGGTTGCGGAGTATGGTTATTCCCTGAAAAGACTGGCATCCCATGCATTCCCTAAAATACCATATGAGATAAGGGAGGGATTCATAATTGAGCAATATATATCAGGGTTGTCTGATCCTGAAATGAAACGTCACGTCCAATTTTCCCATCCCAACACTTTAGATAGGGCCATTTCACTCGCTCTTGAGTTTGAGGCCTTTGACGGGAGTCAAATTAGTTCAATGAGTAGAAAACCTAAAGAGGAGGATTTTGTACCGATATGTAACTCAATTAAAGTAAATGAAAAAGTGAATGATCCTCACTCACAGAGTTCCATATTTACTAAGATGATTGAGAGCATGCAAGAAACACAAAAGTCAATTTTAGAGGGTCTTCAAGGGGTTCAAAAGTCAATGCAAACTATGATGCATAAACAAACTGACAAGGGTTCATTCAGAAGTAACGCACGTAATACAGGTCATAGAGAAAATACACTTAAGAAACAAATTCGATGTTTTTATTGCAAAGAAGAAGGGCATGTGAAAAATGACTGTCCAATCCTGAATAAGTCAAATTTCGAAGTTACACAAGATAAGGGTTCAAGTTCTAGTAATTTAAACTGGAAGTGACTGGGTTCACGGCCGAGAGCTCAGTCAAGAATTGTGTGGGTGGTGATATTGATAATTTGGAAAATTGTGATAGGCCGTCTTCAATCATTAGATTAGCAAATATTTCTCAAAATTGTTGGTTTGCTTCGGTTAGGGTGAGTAAGTCGGACATTCACATGCTGGTTGATACTGGCTCAGATGTGACATTACTTTCAGCAGAGGTTTTTAAAAGTATGAACATGAATAACTCTTTACTCAAAAATGTTTCTACTCGTTTGACTACTGCCGATGGGGATCCGTTAGAGGTCATGGGTATGACTACTATTCCACTTGTTTTAGGTGGACAGTCATTTGACCATCCTGTTGTTGTAGGAATAGGGGATCTTTCTGGTATATTGGGGATTGATTTTATGAGTAAAAACAAGGTTTCTTTTGACACAGCTGAAGGGGTGTTGAGGTCTCCGAAGTTTGAGGTCGAGCTTAAACATCAAGCGTCACATTCTGCATGTGCAAGGGTTCATCTTACAGAAACAATTCATATTCCTGCAAATTCTAAAATTTTTGTTGAAGGTGAGGTTAGGGGACATTTTCCTGGAGAACAAGATGGTTGTTTAGAACCATTAACAGAGTTTAAGGGTGGTAATGATCTTTTGATGCCCAAGTCATTAGTAAAGATGACAAAATCTAAGGTATTGTTATCTATTCTCAATCCAACTCAAGATCCACGAATTCTGAAAAAGAATCTGCAAGTTGCATCTGTTCAGCCCGTGGATAAAGTTGTTCATTATAGTACAGACCGGGGTATGAAACAAATTAATAATTCTAAAGGGAATTCTTTACCTGACCATCTAAAGCCATTAATTGAAAATTGTTCGGAAAAATTGGGAGATACCGAAATAAATCGTTTAGCATCAGTAATAAACGAGTACACCGATATTTTTGTCGGCCCAGACGGAAAATTAAGACACGCCGATTTGGTTCAACATGAAATTAATGTTGGTGATGCAAGGCCTATAAAATTGCCACTGAGGCGATTACCGATCACGCAACGGGATGTCGCAGAAAAAGAAATTGACAAAATGTTACAACAGGGCATTATTGAGCCTAGTAACTCGTCATGGGGTGAAAATATTGTCCTCGTATCTAAATCCGACGGAACAACACGCTTTTGTGTTGACTACCGGAAATTAAACGGAGTAACAAAGAAAGACGCATTTCCATTACCGCGGATAGATAAGTCATTAGAAGCTCTGTCAGGAGCGAAGTTTTTTTGTACTGCTGATATGGCCAGTAGTTTCCACCAAGTTTCTGTTCGGGAAGAAGATCGAGAGAAGACAGCATTCGTAACACATAAAGGTCTCTTTCATTTCAAACACATGCCGTTTGGCCTCGTGAATAGTCCAAAAACGTTTCAGAGATTGATAGAACTGGTAATGAAAGGACTCCAATGGGAGAAATGTCTCGTCTATTTAGACGACGTTATTGTCTTTGGAAAAACTTTCACGGAAACGCTAAATAACCTAACATTAGTATTTGACCGGTTCAGAAAGGCCAAACTGAAACTGAAACCTTAAAAGTGTGCATTGAGATTAAGTACCTTGGCCATATAGTTTCGGAACATGGTGTACAATGTGACCCAGCAAAGATAAGTGCAATAAAAAATTGGCCGAAACCTGAAAATGTCAGCGATATAAAAAGTTTTCTCGGAATTGCTTCCTATTACAGGAACTTCATTTCAAATTTTTCTGACATTGCTTTTCCGCTAACTCAGCTCATCCGGAAAAATCAAAAGTTTCAATGGACAGAAAGTTGTGAGCAATCATTTTCAAAACTTCGAAACGCTTTAATATCAGCACCGATCTTGTCATATCCAACTCCTGATGATCCATACATTCTTGATACGGATGCAAGCCTATATGGGATAGGTGCCGTACTCTCTCAAGTACAGAACGGTGAAGAACGCGTCATTGCGTATGGCAGTAAGACTTTATCTAGGTCTCAAATTAAATACTGCACCACCTACCGCGAACTGCTAGCTGTTGTCACCTTTGTCAAGCAGTTCAAATATTACCTATTTGGCCGAAATTTTCTACTCCGCACGGATCATGCGTCTCTTGTTTGGTTGAAAAATTTTAAAGAGCCTAAGGGCATGGTTGCACGCTGGATTTCCCTGCTAGATACTTACGATATGACAATATAGCATCGGAAAGGTAGCGCGCACGGGAATGCTGACAGCCTGTCACGGATACCTAGGCGTCGCTGTAACCGCCACAATTGTCCGGATTGTAAGAACAACTTGCCATGTCATGTTATGGCTGTCAACAGGACCGAGAACATTGCTTATGTTCAAATAGAAAATCAAGATATATCGGATCCTAACTGGCTTTCGCAATGGGATCCCGCGGAAATATCGCGTCTGCAACGAAACGACTCTAGCATTGGTACTATTATGCGGTTTTTAGAAAGCAGTAGGGAAAAACCGAAAGTTGATACCCCAGACCAGGTGTTACATGCCTTACTTAGGCAATGGGATTCATTGACAATCAAAAATGATCTTCTTTGTCGGAAATTTTATGAGCATGACGGGTCTGTAACGTACCAGCTAGTTGCACCGAAAGAGATAAGAAAAGAAATTATGCTGCAATTGCATAACAACCGGACCGCTAGTCATTTAGGAAGGGAAAAAACCTTACATAAGGTTCGCAGTCGCTTCTACTGGCCGTTCATGACAAGTGATGTCTCACGGTGGTGTCAGACGTGTCCCACATGCGTGAAAGGTAAACCAGGTCCAGGCATTGGAAAATATCCAATGCAACACTACAATGTAACGCATCCTCTTGAATGCATTGCAATCGACATTATGGGTCCTTTATCGATAACAGACGATGGCAACGAATATATCATGGTTGTCGGAGATTATTTCTCCAAGTGGAAAGAAGCATACGCCCTTAAAAATCACACTGCACAGACCGTAGCTGATAAACTAACAACAGAATTGATCTGCCGCTTCGGAGCACCGACTCGAATTCATACAGACCAAGGCCGGGAATTCGAATCAGAATTATTTTCTGAAATTTGCAAGTTATTAGGGATTCATAAATCCCGCACAACTCCTTATAAGCCTCAATCCGACGGCATGGTTGAAAGGTATAATCGGACAGCTCAGTCTATGCTGGTCATGCTGGTAAATGAAAATCGCTCCGACTGGGATGATCATCTTCCTTTCATCATGATGGCTTACCGAGCATCAGTACACGAAAGTACAAAGTGCACGCCTAATCTACTTTTCCTAGGGCGTGAAATACGACTTCCCATAGACGTAATTGCGGGTCCTCCTCCTGAAAATGAATTTGAATGTCCTATAAAATACATAGAATGGGTAAAAGAAGCCATGCAAAACTCTTTCGAGTTCGCATATGAGAACTTAGAAGCTAGTTTCAGGAGACAAAAACGTTTTCATGACGTGAAACTAAAACCCCACAGTTTTAAGAAAGACCAATTGGTTTGGTATTGGTACCCTCCGAAAGCAAAATTAAAATTAGGTTTAGGCTGGACTGGACCTTTTAAGGTCATACGGAAAATTTCTGATGTTACATATCAGATTGAATCATGCCAAAATAAAAAGATGAAAATTATACATGTTGACCATTTAAAAGGGGTAGAAGGGGATGGAATTGATAACCAACTTGCCAGTGTTGATTTTTCTTTAAAAAATCTCTTCGAATCTGGATCTTCGGAATCGGTAGACACAGAAACAGAAGAAATTGAGATAGATAGAGATCCGGTACATCACGGGAAAAAAACAGAACAGTCCAAAATATAGTACGCGCGGTCGCCTAATTCGACCTACATGTCCATTTTCTCCATAAGTTACACAAAACTAGATTCGTTAATCTAGACTAAAACAACTAACAAGGAAGCAGTTATACACAATTTATTCAGAAACACATTAGAACAATTTCATTTATTGTTGTGTTAGCAGTCAGTATTAGTCGTTTTTATAGTTCTATGATATTCTGGAGTGCCTTGGAATTTGTATATTTGTGTATTTATAACCATGGGCCATTATTATTTTGAGCTTTCGGTGATGCACAAATGTACATGGATTTCTTTTTACTATCTTTGGTGGATAGTAGGTTAATATATCTAAGATTATATTGTTAATCTGTAAATTTCAGAGGGTTTTTCAGGCATGGAATAGTAGGCTACAAACCGTCTAATTTGACTTGCTAAGGTCAACATTAAAAACATAAACCTTTCTCTAAAAATGGATTTCTTGATTTTTAGTAATATGGCTCATGCCGACATTCTTGATTATGATGAGGAGGACATGGATGCCGAAATGGGGGAATTGACAAAAGACGTCGAAAATGTCAACTTGAATAGATGTGAGGGGTTCGAAATTGAACCAATTGAATTTTTTTTCAAGCCAGGGGGCAGTATGGAATACCCAGTTCCAAATTGTACTGATGCACACACCTTTCCATCCAGGACCAAATACCACCGTCACTGGGAGGAAAGACACATGAAATTATGTGTCACATATCTTTGTTCTATCCAAGGCTGTAAAGTGTATTGTAGGAGAAAGTACGATTTAAAACTTCACCTTACCAGAATCCATCACATTAGTGATAAAGTCTCTCTGCAAAATTCTTTAAACAAAGCTGAGAAAAGGGTAAAGGAGAATAGACGATTCATAAATCCTGTTCCTTTCACATACAAAAACAGACTAAATCCAGCCACTAATACTTACAGTATGTTCATCAACTTCTTCAACTGCATCCACCAACACATCATCACTTGTAACTGCATCCACCAGCACATCATCATTTGTATCAGCATCCGTCTGTACAACATCTCAAAGTTCCACATCCAACTGTACAACATCTGCCATATCATCTTCAGGATTTCTCTGTTCTTCATCTGCTACATCTTCCGTCGCCAAGACATCTTCAACTGGACCTAGTAAAATAACACTCTCTGAATACAAGAGCCGCTCTTTAGCAGCTACATCACCTACATCTTCAATATCTTTAAGCAGTAATAATTATAAAAGCTCTTTTAGGTATTCGTCTAAACCCGTAGTAAGTAGTGCCACACAGACTTCTACCGTGGAATACAAACCATTTACCTGGCCTCCTATTCCGACAGAGGAGAAGGAATTGGAAGAATTTTTACTCTTCCTGGACAATACAATGGATTGTATAAAAAGAACAAGACAAGTGGCACAGGGCAGATTAGATGCAGTTAAGCTTGATGGGGGAAAGCTAGAAGAAGAAAGGAGGAGGCGGAGAGAACTTTTGACATTTGAACCATAACTATATCACTATGAACTTTTTTGGACTTTATATCACTGTGAACTATTTTTTGGACTTCATTATGGACTTTATTATGGACTTTATTATGGACTCTAAAATGTAACTGAAATTTTAATACCAAATATTTGTTTTATTGTGGCATAAATATTTTCATGGATTATTATAAGATATTTTAAGCAATCTAAAATTTCACTAAACAATTTCGTTTTTAAAAATCTGTGGATTTAATACTTGGTAACTGTAAAATGTAACATTTTTCTAAAGTCTTTATGAAAGGTCAGTTGAGTGATTAATTTTTCCTGTTCCATATCAGTTTTTTTTNTTTTTTTTTTTTTTTTTTTTTTTTTATTGCTAAATAAGTTGTTGTATTTATCAGTTAAATTTTTCTTAAAAGTTTCAATTTTAAGATTTGAGAAGTTTTCTTATGAGATGACTTAACATGGTTATGATGAAGTATATTTATATTGTTGATTATATGGTCATATTATGCTTGTTGCTGTATATCTTGTATTATATTCTTTTCTAACTCTGGAATAATGTGGTTTCCCACATTATGTCTTAAGGGAGGGGGAATGTAATGGTTCCTATTTATTGTATATTGACATTATTGTATTGAATAGTATCTAATGTAATTTATGTATTGTTTTCTCATTTTAAGCCTTCACACGGTTCTTTAACCGTTTGGTCTTCTGAGAATCGCCAGTCCACTTCCGGTCGGACCGGCCTGAACATGTAAATGTTCCGGCCGGGCTGACCCGGTGACCCGGTACGTGCCGGTCCACAATTCTTGATGACGTAACTTCTAACGGCAAAAAAAGGGAGAAACGGAATCTTTTTCCGTCTTGCATTGTCCGTTGATTTTCAAGACAAACGTTGCTATTTAACACTTTTTATAGGTGAGAATTTTATTTATATGAAATGCATTGTATCTAAAATCAGTTATAATTAATTACATTACTGAAATTTATTCAATTGACTCATTATTATTCAGTCCAAGTATTCCGAGAACTCGGGAATTGTCATTCCCATTACAGTATGAACAAGAAGAGGTCAATAATTTCGTCCAACATAGCCGTAAGGGCAGAATTAGGTCAACCCCCTTTAGAAAAATATATCTTCCAACAGACCATAGCCTATTTGGAAAGACTTAATTCTAAAGACAAAAACCCTCTCCTTAAAGAAGCTTTTAATCTAACAAAATTACCCAAATCTAAAAATATATATTCCAGGTATACATATGCTCAAGACATTTCTCCAGGAATTTAATAAATGAAATAGAAACCGGTACCGTTTCAAATGCAGCAGATGTCAGAAAAATAAAACTAAAAATAAAAAATTAAGTTTTTCAGACTATTACAGTTCTATGTTCGAACGAAAATTAAATATGCTTAATGAAAGTAACAAACTTTACTATGCAAAAAATTAAATTTTTTTCTCTAGACAAGAAATACTATCTAGCTCTCTGATAATTTTGAATTTCGAAAACTCATAAATTTTAAAAATCGTGTGGCATCATGGACCTCTTCTTATTTTTTTTTTCGAACCCTTTTGAATCCAGTGGCTTGGCAACTGAATCAGAAGGAACACATGTGGGCCACCATGTATAATCCGCCATTTAGACGCCCCATGTGTCTGAATGTTGTGGTGCAAATAGCACTATCAGCTAGTCTTCCATAATAGCACATTTCTATTCGAGAGAGATTGTGAACATGCGACTCAAATACAACTAAATAACAAAACACAAAATCATGGTCAATATAAACTCAAATACACAACAAATTACAGTAAATGTTATTTCTGCGCATCTTTGGTTGTTTGGCTGTTTAAACGTCTTTTAAATCCAAGAGAAAGAACAATTGTTTAAAACACTAAATAAGCTACTGTATGAGTTATTGGTATTTTTTTTCATCAATTTAGTGTATAAATTCAGCCAACCGCTGTCTCAGACCTTGCTATATTGAGTTGGACCAAATGTACAAAGTGACTTAATAAATATATAAATTATGTACTCATGTGTTTTTTTTTTTAAACTCAAAACCGTTCAGACCTGAATTTCGGATTGTTTGTGTCGTTTTTTTTTTTTTTTTTTTTTTTTTTTTTTTTTTTTTTTCGTTTACACCATCATCTTGTGCATATCTTTGTCAGTTGTACCGGCGAAAAGCATTTTAAACAAACTTTCAGCTTCCATGAGCAAGTACTGTGTTAATATGTAAATCAAACCAAAAGCATAATTATATACTCGACAAAAAAGTTAAGGGCCATATTCTTTTAAAATGGTGTATCTTTATTTTCGTGTCGATGCATGAGCATAACCATTAATCCGATAGACAAGAAATTTTGCTCAGTGGATACACTTACCATAATGAACATTTTCTGAAATTTTCACCAATTTGAAATTTGCAATCTTTCAGATTTGATTTTGGATTGTGACATAAATTATACTTTCTTTTCATAATTTTTCGAGGGGTTATAAAAAAATACCTTTAGAATTAAAATGAAATGAATAAAAAACTAAAAATACATTTCAGAATTAGAATAATGAAATAATTATTCAGATACAGTGCATAAAATTCGGATATGCTTTATTTTTTGTAGTATCCAGGTAAATTTAAACAAGAGTTACTTCCCTTCCCGAGACGGGATACACGAAATACCGAGTTTGCGATAGTTTTTTGTCTATTCATTGTCACAAAATACAGATCGTAAATCAAATTACCGTTAGAATGTAAATAAATATCAAAATACTTGAAAAGAAACAAAAAATTGCCACAAAAAACGTAAAATAAGATAGTTATTATGTTTTTCGTTTCCCAGCTCGGGGAAAACCGTCTCGGGCTCGGGCTCGGGATACACGAAATACCGACACCCTGTAATTATCGAGAAACCGTCCAGTTATCGATGATTAATGAGCGTGAGCACAATGAAAATCAAGAAAATTGGCTAACTTTAACTCTTTAGTTCATCCTACCATTACGAAATTTTATCAGTAAAAAGCTCTTTGTATTGGCGTTATGGTCATATATAATTTATGCAGGAAAGAGTTTTTACAGTGCCGATAAATTTTGACTGATGTGACCACGCTCATGCAATTTTTAGAAATAAATTTTTGAGTTCAAACACTAAACTTTTCCCTGTGTATTTTACAAATAAATTTTCAACTAAATTTAAAGAAAAATATACCATGATTCGCGTCGAAGTTTCATCTTTTCAATCATATAAATTTTGTAGCATTAAATATTTTGGGGAAAATAGAAAGTGTACTAAAAAAAACGTCATGAGGTGTAAAATTTCGCGGTATATTAATAAAAAAA
>MJUU01016053.1:155894-171584 GCA_002080025.1 Modiolus philippinarum | reverse complement strand
AAGAGAAAGGGTGATAAATTTTCTCCCTGTCTCACACCCGTAAGACAAGGAAAAAATTCAGACTGTTTACTGTTATATTGTACACACGACTTTATGTTGTCATACATGTTAAATATAGCAGTAAAAACTTTACCTTTTATTCCACTATTTTGTAATTTTTTCCATAACCCAGTACGCCAAACTGTGTCGAATGCTTTACGGAAATCGACAAAAGTACAAAATAATTTTTTAGAAAATGATTGATGAAGGGATATCAAAGAGTGCAAAACAAAAATATTGTCATTTGTAGAATGACCCTTTCGAAAGCCTGCTTGATTATTTGAAATGAGAGAAATTTCATTCGCGTAAAAATTTAATCTAGTGTTAATTATTGACGTAAAGAGCTTCCCCAAGCAGCTAATCAATGTTATAGCTCTGTAGTTATCAGGGTCTAAGTTATTGCCTTTATTTTTAAACACCGGTTTTATTATGCCAATGGTCCAGCTTTCAGGAATAATACCTGTATCTAAAACAATATTAAAAATTTTACAATAAGCTTTAATTAAATCAGAAGGTGAATTCTTCAAATATTCATTTAAAACATTATCTAAACCTGGCGATTTACTATTTTTTAACGAGTTTATAGCATCATTAACCTCTGCTTCTGTAATCTCACCGTTTAATATGATGTCATGCAGTGGATTTTCACAAATCTGATTAAAATCAATCTCTAAATTTTCATCAGTTTCATCTATTTCATAGTTGTTAAGGTTTTTAAAATAATCATGAAAAGTTTCAATACTTACCGGGGGATTTACTTTTTTCCCGAATGAAAACTTTTTTAAAGACTTCCAAAAAGATTTAGTATCATGTTTTGAAAGTGTCCGTAGTTCTGCAGCACATTTTTCTTGATATTTACTATAATTAAGATTGAGAGTTCTTTTGTACTCTCTTGCCTTTATGTTCAAATCTTGCTTCGTTTCTGAACTTTTATTATATTTATATTTATTTTTTACACTATGAAATGAGTCTCGTTTCTCTTTACAGTCTTTATTAATCCATGGTTTACCAGTTGTAGTATGAGACTTACCACTTTTATTTACACCAAATACGGTAGTAGCACTATTCGTCAGTAGTGAACAAATATTGTTCACAGCACTGTTTACCTGATCTGCTGTTACTTGTGTATTGTTGTGTATTTCATTTAAAAAAATATCAATTTCATTTAGTGCATCGGCTGCATTGTTATTTAATAATTGGATATAATCATTCACCTTCTCTGATCTCCATTTAACTTTAGTGTTACTACTTGGATTATTAAATTGTTGCGGACAATTATCAACAAAATCAAAGGTAAAATTTATTCTATTGTGAACATCAGAAAACATAGGATTAAAATCTACTATTTCAAAATCACTGATAACATTGAAAATATTTGGCGACAATAACAAATAATCAATTGTACTTGTATCTTTGCAGGTTGTAGCACCTATACCTTTATCAGAAAAAAGTCGACCATTTGCAATAAAAATATTACATCTTTTGCAAAATAAATGTTCCAAATCTTCGTAAAATTGCGTATAGCATTTCAAATAATGCAACGCATAAGACAACGATTCGTACAACGCAAAGACAACAATCTGTCGTATTACTTAATGACATAATTAGTCTGTAAGTTGCCCCAGTGGGCTGAAACTACTCTCATACATCCGATTTTTTTTATTTATTAAAAAAAACATGCACTTTGTGACGACTTTGACAGGTCGAAATAGAAAAAAAAGAAAAAAATTGCAGAAAAGTCGATGTCTAATTACAGCTGTAACTCTAAATCAGGGGTCTGGATTAGGGACCACTTTTGAACGTATTTTCAAGATTCACATAAAGTCTGATTGATGTACTTCTTCACTTACTGTTTTTCGGACAGGTTACGTGACGCGCATAAATCCCTTCAAGTTCCTAAATTCATAGTTTTTGAAGAAAGATATCGGTGAAAACTATCAGAGATATTTAAAACCAGAAACTCACAGTAAATTACACGCGAGATTCCATGAGTTCGAGCTCTCGTGTCGAAATACCAGTAAGGTGGGACAGGACGAGATTCCTTGCCAATTTAGTAAAGAAGTGCTGACCAATACCTCCGAACAACGATAAGTTTTTGATTTATTTGAAGCATACTATAACATGCTCCATATTATCACAACTAGGTTTTAAATCAAATCGATTCAAATTGAACTCCAGAACCATGCAGCTTATTTGTCACAATTATGCTTCGAGCTTAATGCCTAGAATAAACAGTCGGTCCCATGTCATGCGTGTATCCCATTATCACACTAAATGTACAATATATCAAACTTTGAAACTTAAAAAGCGGATTTCCCCTTGCAAAGGTTATCGGAAAACATTGCATCATCTCTATTGGTCGTGATGGCTCTGCATTTGATGGCTCATGGTTCTCCTCATACATTTACATATACATGTATGTTAGACTAGTGGACGTGTGATAGTTAGCTTAAACTTGATCGTCCCACGAATTAAGCATCCATTTATGGAGGAAGTATTTTCCTCAGTTTTTAAATAAAAAATAATAATAAATAATAAACTAAAATGT
Organism: Modiolus philippinarum; assembly: GCA_002080025.1. Lineage (NCBI taxonomy): Eukaryota > Metazoa > Mollusca > Bivalvia > Mytilida > Modiolidae > Modiolus > Modiolus philippinarum. The sequence goes on along the minus strand of MJUU01016053.1, from coordinate 168,997 downwards.
AGTTGACCACATTTTTATCTGAAATTAACTTGAAATTTTAGATATGTCTTACAGGATATATCATATGCTATTTACTTCACTGTTGTTTTTGCGTTGTAATGAAATCGTTGTACTGTGCGTTGACTTGAAAAAATACTTTTAAAGTACAAATATTTACAAATGTTCAACAAGTAGAAATATTTTGAAAAGAAACAGAAAGGTAGTATGTTTCTTTGTGCTTTAGGTTCCATTCATACATTTATGTATTTTAACGAGAATTTCAGAAAATTTCCAAAATTACACACATTTCCGTATGAACGTTCCAACGGTTTTCAGTTTTATCATAATATAACTATTTCGAAACACTTTAAAAGCACAATACAATGATTTCTGAATATTTTTTTCATTCCGTGTTGGTATTGTTAACAATAGAATTAAATACTTTACTGACTAAAATTCATAAATTAAAAAAATTGTGGCTTCTCACTGCCATATTTTCCCGTTGTCTGTGCGTTGCAAATACCGTTGTCAGTGCGTTGGCACCGTTGTCACTGCGTTATCATGGACCAGCGTGTGAATATTATACTGTTATAACTCCACCTTTTAAAAAATTGGAGATAACAATGCAGTTCGGCTAATGTTATACTGATCTATCTCCCTATGGTGCGATCACTCTACATTAGTGAGTTTTTGTATTATTTTCAGGGTACCCCCGTTGTTATATCTCCATTGTCCATTAGAAAAGCATGTACATCCGGGTAGCGAAATCGTGAGAAAGTTCAACCCTGTTACATCTCCAGGACTTATAACATTTTTGTGTTTTTGAAAATCAGAATGTTACAACAGCCAAAAAGGGTGGAATTAATTCTTTAATGTAATGAATAAACTAGATTTAAAAGATTCATTTTATTTGCTTGTTATGTACAAAATATCGTTTTGAAACTTTGATGTAACTCTCTACCGACAGTTTGGAAAAATAGACCTCAAACTTTAAATCGATTTTTCTCAGTTTCAGAAAATTGTGATATGCAACAGTATAATATTCACACGACGATATTTATAACTGTTCATCCTTCATTACTTTTACACAAAATTCCTCAATCTGCAAAAAATTATAATTTAATGATTACTTGTACAATGAAAGAACCTTAGTGAGCCTACTCACACATATTGGATAATCCTGTATTATTAAAGTCTTATATAAAGTGAGCCTGTTCAAACACTAGCACCCTGACTTTGATAGATTCATTTCACTTACATGTATTTGAGAGTTTAAGGAAATTGTCCACAATTGCAATAAAAAATTTTGGTAATATAATTATTGTTTCACTAAAACCTATTCAAACTGTATGGTTGCTAGGTAGAATTCCAAAAAAATACCAAGTCTATGAAACTCTCAGGAAATTTACCAAGGTTGAAGAGGGAATTGAAATTCCAAAAGCTTATTGCACATCTACGGTCTAGGGACAAAAACAAGAGACTCTCAAGAGCCTGTATCGCTCTTGTCCATGTATAGTAGCCCCATGTATGGCCTTTTATCTGCTTGAAAAATTGTATGAATTTTTTCTTCTTCTTCTTTTTTTTGGTTAGAAATATAAGACCGTCTATAAAGATTATATATTTATTTCGCTGAACTTGATTGCTCTTTATTTAGGGGCCAACTCCGATCTGTCGTTGGGTGTGGGGTTTCCTCACCGTTCATTGAAGATCTTGTGGTGGCTTTGAGTTGTTATTACTCCCCTTTGGGTCGTTGTCTCTTTGACACATTCCCCGTTTCCCTTCTTTTTCCTATATAGGTAATATATTTGGTAAAACAATTGTTCATTGAAATATGTCTTGTTAATTATAGGCGGTCATCTAGGGATATGTTATTCTTCAAACTAGGTAATAGTAGGGAAACAAAGTGTCGAAAAAATGAGAGAGGGAATTTCAGTAAAAACGCTGAACATACGAAAAACATTATGAAATCGAAAAACACAAAGTGTTCGTTCTACAAAAGAACAAGCATGATAAGAGAAATAATGCTACAAGAGTCATTTATTACGCTTATACTTTTTAGTCCTCAAACGTCTAATTTTGACGAGAAACGTTTTCAACTTGGATTTTTTTATGTTCGCGATATTATAAAAAGAGACCAGTCGCGGATCCAAACTTTCTGCTAAAGGGGGGGGGGGGGAGCGACCCAAAATTTTTCAATAAGGGGGCCGGAACCCAATTCTTTTTAAAAAAAAAACCCTAGGAATTTTAAATATTTTCCAACCTAATGGGGGCCCGGGCCACCCCGCACCCCCTCAATCCACCGCTGGAGACTAGCCGATAATATATACTGATATACATTGTGTATGTGTATTCTTTTTTTAGGTACACCCGTTTCGACATTTCCAAGTAGTACTGGTGTACAAAAAACACAACCACAGAGCCAGTATGTTTCACTTTCTAGTAGTGTCTTCCAACAGACGCAACCGCATAGCCAGTATGATTCATTGACAGGCAGTAGTGGAGTACCACAGAGTCAGTATGATTCACTGACAAGCAGTGGGTTCCAACAGACGAAAACGCAGAGCCAGTATGTTTCACTGAAAACGAAAAACATTGAAAAGAACCAACAAAAAACACAATATGGAATATTAAATGCAGAACAATCTACAGAAGCACCGCCTTTTATTGTTACACCGGAACATTTCAAACCTTACGAAACCACATGTCCTCATTGCAAAAAACGGATTACAACTGACACGAAATTTGTCATGGGAGAAGCAGCTAGATCATGTGTCTGTACCTTGATAGGTTCCTTGTAAGTATATGAATTAAAATAGGCTTCACCAAAGCAATCCACTGTTGATCAAGCCGTCGAAAGGGAGTTGTAAGGGGTTCCAACAAAAAGTGGGAGTTCAATAGATTTTTTTGCCATTTTGATCGATTTTTTTCGTAAATTCGCCATGAAATTCAGAACCTTTTCCATAAAAATGGGGTTCCAACCTTTGAAACCCTCTCTGGATCCGCCAATGGTACCATATAAACTACAGATGTGTATCCACTTTTGTTGCTTTTCCGTAAAGAGTATAGAACACGATTTTCAAGTTTTTGAAATACTATATAGAACAGAACCCTATCGTGTAAAACGCCGGTTTACAGTTCACAAGATGCAATGCAACCGCCCTTTATCGCATTTCATTGTTATTTGATGTAAATGTTACTGCTCTCATAGTTGGCATGGTCGGAAATGAAGAATTCCAAGTTTAAAGAATGCATAGCACTCTCACAAAACAAAAAGAACAGCTGAAATAGCTTGAGTTATGACAATATTCGATATATCAGATAGAGTCAATCACGAAAATGAAAAACGGGACAGAAAGTGTTGTTTGTCGTTAAATTTGAGAGTCAAAGATGGTTTTCAGTGTGATAATTGCTGCAATCTAGAATTGTCATCAAGGAAAGGAAAAGGGGTTGTTTTTTTTATTAGTATATGACCGGACGAATCGTGCGTATGGGTATGCAGATGGTCAACTGGGTGTCCAAGTGTATTGTACTTACTGTGGAGAAAGTTTTTTTTTGCAAAACTCCTTGTTGAAGGACTTCAATATGAAGAACAACAATAAAAGCGTTGTTTGATTGCTTGGTTCTACCATGAATTGGTAGAGCATTTGTCTCATGTGCATTTACTCCATATCCTTTCATAGTTTATTTAACATGTTTTTATGAAGCTGGTGAAAACAATGAGTGCATTTTGAAAGTCCCTCAGTTGTCATTGTAACTTTTGACTTTAATCTGAGGACAATTTGTTAAAAGCTTTGAATGTGCTGCCAGAAAGTTCACATTCCAAGGGCAGACCTAGCCTAAAGATAACCCTGTCTTGCATTCGTGCAAATAATTTTACTTGTATCGTTCAGTTGTTATATCATTTTCACACAAATAATTAATATTCATTTTCTCATGAAATCACCGCTCTATATCAAGTGGTTTTAAAACATTGCATTAACTCAAATACTTTCTGCAATGAGATCTCGAAATATTGCAAATTTCATTCGGGTCGAAGTGCGTATCGAGAATTTCCTTATTTACGTGAATGGAATTTAATTTCCATAGATGCGACTCGATTAAATGCCTTATTGGCGTCTATGTTCACCTTTTTGCAGTCAAGTTTTCATTGACGCCAATAAGGCATTTAATCGAGTCTGATCTATAGAATTTAAATGCCATTCACGTAAATAAGGAAATTCTCGATACGCACTTCGACCCCAGTGCGTTTTGCAAGTTTGGTAACATTTTTTAATAATTTTTCAAAGAAGGATAAATTATAGCATTGAATTCAGACAAATCTAACTTAGAAATGCCAAAATGGATTTTCTAAAATTATCCAATATCTTATAATATACAAAAATTCTCTTAATTTATTCCCAATTTTTGAAAACGTTCAATGAACCAATTTTTTTACGAAGAGTACAATTTTTCACAAGTAAAGCTTGAAAACTACATATTCTTGTTCAAACTTAAAATTGATAATGCTATTTCATGCTTACTTTAGCACGTTTATTCTACAGGACTTTGCATAATTTAAACATTCAAGATTTTTTTTTAGATAAGAGTTAAATCGATTCATGACTTGACAAAAAAATCTGGAGAAGTTGGTATCTCCGTATTTGTCTAGTACCCTACCCTGCCTGACATTACAACGGAACGTAAAACGTTTTCAAAAATTGGTAAAAATATTTATATCCGGGGATTCTCTCTTAATTTTTCTTTTGAAAGGTAGAAATTATTGTGGAAATTTTGATCTTGATATTGGTTGGAGGCAATGAAAACAACTTAAATATTACGTCTTATAGTTAATTTCTAGTTCCGGATATTTGAATTCATTGTATCAGACTTCCTTATGATTTTTATGAAATTCCGTGGTTCCTGACATTTATTTTTGACTATAATCTAAGGAAAATCTTTAATAGTTGCATTTTATAGCGAAGTATTCAATTCATTATATGCTATCTCAGTCTGATACCTTTACGTTGCATGGTTGCATTCCGAACTATTTTGTTTTTTCTTTGCAGTATATGGTGTGGACTATTTTGTATGGGTTTTGTACCATACTGTGTTGATAGCTGTAAAGATGTTCAACACATTTGTCCACAATGTCATAAAGTAGTAGCAGAGTACCAAAGACATAAACTGGCATTTCATCATCTGAACCCATGGCTCCGGCTTCGAGGCCGTAAGTCTAACTTTAGTTATAACTCTGAGAACTAAACACAAGGAATTGGTAAACCTTCAAGACTGTGATTGCAGTAAGTTTACTTTCTGCTTATGACCAAAGATGAAGAATGCAAAATCTCGAAACTAAAAGCCTACATTTTACTTCTTTCACTTATGGCGCTCGTCGTCTGGCGTCCGTACATTAACTTTTCACATTTTCATATTGCTGAAGTACGTACTATTAAAGTATCAAACGACCAATTCATAAAAAATGTCAACTGAATAAAGAATACTCTAGAAAGTATGAATGAGACAGATCATGGGGATATTGGAGGGGGTGAATATTGTCGTTTCACTAACGGTGATAATCACTTTTTTTATGCCATTTAATCAAATATTCGTTTCCTGCTTGTTTATTGCATTTGGTATTTGTTTGCAAATTCCACTAGTAAATAACAATATAACTAACAACCAATATACATGGCAGAATTTGGCCACAGTAAAATTTGCGTGGACACGATATGACCAGAAGAAGATTCCAGACCACCACCAATAATATTAAGAGTTCTTTGGCAGAACTGGGCTTCGCTGGTATTGCAACGAAAGCTACAATCCTCTATGGAACAAAGAGAGATCAACGAGACCATGCACTAACCCCCATACGCCGCAAATATTCCAAACTCCGAACTCTCTGGTTTATTTACTACAGTAAATGCAATTCAGAGGTGTCCAACCCCTGTTCCGAATCGGTACCAATTCAGGAACTCGCCTCTGTGGATGTTCAATTGTTCAAAGAAGGTACCGGGCTCCCTAGGATAGATTGTTATTACATTTTGTAGGTATCCGGATCCCTGTGAAAGCACAGGAGATAAACAACCGAAATATAAGCGAACGTACAATATTGGTCCGAGATGACCCGCCTTCATCTTACCATATCCCGCCCACCCCTGAAACTGTGACAAAGTTTTTTTGACAACATACTATATACATTTAAACAAGTTAAATATTAATTTCACATTGAATAAAAAAACAAAGATATTAGTTCAAATGATCGATTTTCAATTAACTAAGAAAGATATTAAATTCAAATGTTCGATTTTCAATTAAAACGGATTATTATGGCGCGGTATTAGCATCAAAAATAAAAAGTTTTGCCTAGCCTGAAATAAAGTTATGCCTAGGTTAAAATAAAGTTATTCCTAGCCAAAAGTATTTATGCCTAGCCTAAAGTATACTTATGCCAAGCCTAAAATATTCATGCCTAGCCTAAAATAATTGTGCCTAGGCAGTAAGGTTTTAATTAACCAGTCAGAGACTGTTTAACATCCGATGAAATTGCGTATTTTCTTACAGAACGTATTGTTCAGGCGTTGAAATTATGATTGTCTGTTTGCATACAATAGATAGGCGGGGACTTTATTTGTTTACAGTATTCTAAGATTTTATTGGACAATATTTATTTACCGAAAACAATGTGCGTGACTTGAATGCATATCATCCAGAACGTGTAAATATTTTAGTCCAATATTATGTGGTTTTGACAAGGCAAAATCCTCAAATGCAAATTTATGCCCTTGCCTATGAAAATTCCAATTTCGTTTTATTTATTTGTGCGTGTTGGGGGGGGGTAGTGTTGTAATCAAACATTTTTTTTCTATTTTTTTTCCCAAACTACTATACTCCCTGTTTTTCCCTTAGAACACATTAAATTTCTTCAGTCAATCCACAAATTACATTCTTCAATAACATCTACAAATTTGTCACATTCATAATATGTTACGGTATAATACCTTAGAAAATTGCAGTTGAAGATTTTTAAAATTAACCTTTTGAAAAATAAAAATGGAAAACCTACACTACACTAAAACGCTGATTTGCATATATTACCATGTGTGGAAATATTTGACAAAGGGTTGTACTTATCTGTCCAACGTGTGTAAGTATTTACTTTACGTACATGTGAAACTTGAACGTTTATAGTCGATATGGTAATTGCCCCCAATAAGATGCTACATATTTTCGGTTATAGAGGAAGTTGCTACATGTGTGCTATAGCTTTCAAATGATACTCGATATAGTAACAAAATACGAAAAAAAACTATTTAGCTAATCATATATAAATAGAGAATTCGTGTGTATTCATTTAAGTCGGAGAAGAATCTCATTTTCTATTAAATTGTAAACTAGACTAAAACAAGAGGCTCGCAAGTGCCTGTATCGCTCACTGGGACTATACCTGAAAAAGAAAGATGAATGGCATTTCCCATAGGGTCCAATATTAAACAACCGGTATGTTTCCTGCTTGATGTCACCTTTCGATTGGTTGCAGACAAGCGAGACACAAATTTTGAACGGGGACCAACTTAGGACCATCGTGACTAAGTTTGGTTCTTATTGGACTACTAGTTTCCGAGAAGATCTTTGAATGTGTTTTCTAATGTGTCAAATGTTAAACTATGTTACTGTTGGCAGCCATATTTGGTGAGGTCTGGACCTGCCAGATACCTTTATTTAAAGGTATCATCAAAGTACCATTGTATTCTAATTGGACAAGTTGTTTCTGAGAAGAAATCTCTGAATGTGTTATCCATTTGGGCCGATTTCAGACCATCTTTCAAAAATAATTTGGGATAATCTATGTAATAAATATTGATCAAATAAAAACATGCCCCTTTAAAAAATATTTTGGCAAGGGTTCTCCTTATTAACTAGTGTATGGTGAATAAAAGGATATTGAGTAAATGCACATGAGACAAAGTCGTAAAAAACAAGCAAAGGAACAACGCTTTTATTGTTGTTCTTCATCTTGAAGTCACCATGAGGCCTTCAACAATGAGCTTTGCTCATACCTCATAGTAAGTTCAAGACGACCCCTAGCACCGGTTTAAGCGGAATTCTTTGCTAATTGTCGAGCAACGCTACATCCATGTCTTTCTTGGTCATGGGTGCGGGATTGTCAACAATACATCAATTAAACTGGCAAAGTGCTCTTACAATTAAATATGCATATTTCAGACAAGAAAAAAAAACATAAAATTTAGTAGAATACATTTTTTTCTCTAAAATTTCAGTTTTCTTGTTTGATTTCCATGGCAACTGAAAGCTTCACCATCCATCACAATCCATATCAGACTAACATTTAAAAACTATTTGGGCAGGGGTCTACTTATAATCTAGGTAATGCATATTGCTGAAATTAATCTAATCTAGGAACCATCTAAGGTCCATTGTGACTAACTTTGGTTCTAATTGGACCAGTAATTTCTTAGAAGATCTTTGAATGTGTTTTCCATAAGGTCCAATGTTAAAACCATGTTCCCCGCTAGCAGCCATCTTGGATGAGGTACGGAACTGCCTGATACGTTGTTCGGAAGGGACCTTCTAGGAACCATTTTGCATAAGTTTGGTTATAATTTGACTGGTAGTTTATTTTCTCCGACAGAAGTGTCAAAATAAATCTGTTATGATGACATATTCAAATACTTACAATTCTAACTACTTATCTGTATTTTTTTCAATTGTCGGTCATCTCGATTCACAGGAATACGTCATTCCATAGTATAGTTGCATTAAAATGCTTATCTTGGACATGTAATTTCAAACAAATTCCGGGCTACAAGTCGAAGTACGTTCTGTTGTTTAAGAACTAGTATTTCATAAAAAAAAAACTAATTTCGATATACGCAAATCCCTTTGAAGCCTTATGCTTGTGCACAAACGTTAACTTATTTAGGCAACAGAATATTTTGCTTCTTCCCCATTCATGTGTTATAATTTTACTCCCCATTGGCCTTGTGAATGAACTGTAAATTACAACCGAGTAAATAATTCTCAAATGAATATATTCATACACAACTTGCAAAGGAGATATTTCAGAAATCCATAGTTTTAAAATTAAGATTTGCACAGAGACGAAAGAAATAAGAACAACAATATGAATAATCAGAATTGAATTTAAGAAAAAATTGTAAATTATTTCGTTTTTTTTTAATGTTTCAAATTGTCAGTCATCTTGATTCACAAGAATACATCTACATCGCATTTTCTATTTTATATACTTGAATTTTCGATTACATTTATTTCTAAGCTAAAACCAAAGTTTCGTTTGGCAGCATTATTTTTTCAGAAAAAAGGGTTATCTAAATCGTCATATAACAAGTCACGGAATGTGACTGTGCATAGATTTATTTTCAACATGGTGTATTCCAAAGGATGTTTTGCCGATTGAAACCAGGGCCTTGTTACTGATACATGCACGGATAGTAAAAACAAGGCCCTGTAATTGAAATTTAGAAGACAATTAAATGACTAAGTATTGGAATGTACGTTTCTTTTTCTTAACGTTTTCCAATACGGGACTTTCGAGATATGAACTCTCGTGTGATTGAAGACTACTGTAGTGTGAAGCTAGCCCCCAATAACAGTCGACGACAATAAGCCAGCCACGTGAAGCCAGCCTACAATAAGAAAGGATGCGTTCGACAAATTTCTTGGAAATTTGTATGCAGATCAATAAAAAGGATAAAAGAATAAAGATTTTAATTAAAATGAGGGTAGATATATGCATTGAACAGGTGATATAGTGCTCTCTTGGAGGTCCGCGCTTTGACCCGTTCTATTTATAAGTACGAATTTTATATCTTAAGGTGTCTACGTTTCATTCGACAGGACAGATTCTTTTTGAAAACTTAAATAACGTGGTGTTATTATGTAAAAAAATGGTAATTATGTACAAATTTACTTAGATAGATTAACCTATTTTTTACTTTATTGTCGTCTTCTTTTGAAAGTCAACTGTCCAAATACAAAGAAAGGAACCTACACAAATTAATCAAAGAAGCAAAAAATACGCATACTATTCGCTTTCACAAAATGTTCAATGTAACTAAGAGGACTACTTTTTGATTTTCAGAGGGGGGGAATGTTAGGCGATTTTGTAATTAAATAACCAAATCTTGCGTATGATCCCTAGACCCGTACCAAAATTTTGGGACCGAATTCCCGTACCCTAGGTTCGTATAATGAAAACGGCAATTTGGACCAACTTTGGTAATGTCGATTGGACCTTTCTAGGGGCTTCGCAAAGTTGGACCTTATAGGGCAGCTAGGTACATGTAATAGCTTTCATTTGAGCTATAGCGTATGATCCCTAGATCCGTACGAAAAATTCCGACGCTATTCCATAGAGGGCACCCTATATCCAAAAATACCGATTTTGACCAACAAAATCAATTACCAAAAAGTTTTTTGATCGGCAAAAATCTTACTAGACTTTTTGGACTATTTTATTTTCGGATATTGTTTTCTAATAGTTCAATTTATTATTTTGAGACTTTAAATTAGTATTTAGCTATAAAACTTTTTTCTAATCCTCTTAAAATAACTTATTCAATTTGCAATTTTAGAGGCATTTACATGCTTTTTCTCGCCGGCGTTTCATAAGATAATTTTCTGTTATAATTGCGTTAATTGCAATATTTGTGCTAAGTGGTTTTAATCCACCATGAAGTTTGTCACTCAAATTTGGTGACAGATGTCAAGTTCTTACATGTATTGTTAATCTATTATAAATATTGTTAGACGTTGTATTTTGATCAGATTGGAATTCAGTATTGTACTGATCGGAACCATCTATGTAAAATTGTTGAATTTCATACTAACGTTATTAAATTATTATTCGCGGTAACCAGAGTCGTTGTTGCTGAGAGCCGGGCGTGCAGAATTACAGTTGACACCACTTTGTATATTGTCGTTCGTGCGCGGTAACCAGGCCGGTACATATCCAGTCACAGGAGTGCAGTTCTCGCTGTGGACCCTTTTGTTTATTGTTGTGGTGTACGCGGTAGGTAGGCCGGTACAAATCTGTACAAATCTTAAGTCTCAGAGGAACAAAAGTTCTCTCTGACAAAGTGGTTTAAGAGGAGTTGTCGCCACAAAGTAAATACCTTAGGTGGACAGACGAACTCCCTCATTTGATTCCAGAAATAAATAAAAATATTAAAAAAAAAATCAAATCAAATTTTGAAATAATTTGCGCACAATGGCAATATGTATTGAACATTCTGTGAAAGTTTCAGTGGATTTCAGTAAGTGGTCTCGGAGGAGTTGACGCCACAAAGTAAGTACCCTGTGGCAGACGGGGGAACTCCCCCATTTGATTCCAGATATAGATACAAAAAGATCAAATCATTTTTTTAAATACATGTAAATGGTGCAAAATGGCAATATATACTGAACATTATGTGAAAGTTTCATTGAATTTCACCATGTGGTCTAGGAGGAGTTGTCGCCACAAAGTATGTACCCCTGTGGCGGACGGATAAACAGACGAACGGACACCATAATCACTATATACCGCCCGTTATTAAAGCGGGGAGTATAAAAATCTCCCTCCCGAAAAAGGATCAAATCAAAGTTTGAAAATGTGGTCCACAATGGTAACATGTACTGAACATTATGTGAAAATTTCAATGAATTTCATCAAGTGGTCTAGGAGAAGTTAACGCCACAAAGTAAGTACCCTATAGCTGGCGGATGAACTCCCCCATTTGATTCCAAAAATAAAATAAAAAAAAAGATCAAATCAAATCTTTAAATAGATGGTACATAATGGCAATATGTAATGAACATTCTGTGAAAGTTTCATTGAATTTCACCAAGTGATTTAGAAGGAGTGGTCGCCACAAAGTGTGTACCCCTTTGGCAGACGGACGTACGGCCACAATGATCACTATATACCATCCGCTAAAGCGGGGGTATAAGAATATAACAATATTAAAGTAGTGGGACCCCTAAAGTATACTAAAGCCGAAAATCCGCGCGAAGAACTGAAATGCGGTCCAGCATTTGCAATCATTTGTTACAAGGCAGTTGATTGGCTCAACAAAATTACTGGTGGCTAGGCTAAACTATTAAGGCTAGGCATAACTATTTTAGGCTAGGCATAATTATACTTTAGGCTAGGCATATATAACTATACTTAAGGCTAGGCATTACTATACTTAAGGCTAGGCATAATTATACTTAAGGCTAGGCATAAATACTTTAGGCTAGGCATAAATACTTTAGGCTAGGCATAACTTTATTTTGGACTAGGCATAAATATTTAAGGCTAAGCGGAACTTTTTATTTTTGACGCTAATACCGCGCCATAGATTAATGTTCTAGGTAAATAGTACGAACTTTACGCTTTCAGCTAAGCAAACTATTTACAACGAGTTATAATCTGTATATTCTCTGCACCATATAATGTAGAACTTGAAGTCCTCTCAAATGTCTCTATTTCACTGATTTTCCGGACTTGCGTGAGTCTAACGTCAGGTGCTCATTGTCCACACACTGGGAAGCTGCATCTGGAAAAACTTAAAAATCAGCAGCAGAATCATTACTTTTGTAATTGTTATTCACATGAGGTAGGGGGAAGAGGGACGGTGGGCGGGATTTTGTAAAGAAAGCCAGCAGCCTGCTACAAAGTTGCGGGTGTAAAGTGACGTCCCATAGTGTGGGAAAATCGGTTACGGTCCGACGGGGCTTAATTCCGGAAAAATTGGTATAATTAAACTCAATCTATTAAATCAGTTTATCCTTGAACGATAAACTTTATTAATCTAATATTCGTTTCCTGTTTGTTTATCGCATTTGGTATTTGTTTACAAATTCCACTTAGTCTAGTAAATAACAATATAACTAACAACCAATATACATGGCAGATTTTGGCCACAGTAATTTGCGTGGACACGATGTGGCAAGAAGAAGATTCCAGACCACCACCGATAATACTAAGAGTTCTTTGGCAAACCTGGGCATCGCTGGTATTGCAACGAAAGCTACAATCCTCTATGGAACTTAGAGGAACCACGAACCCAATACGCCGCAAATATTCCAAAATCCGAACTCTCTGGTTTATTTAGGGACCGACCATTTAACCTGAAGGGGGG
>MJUU01016053.1:78229-151345 GCA_002080025.1 Modiolus philippinarum | reverse complement strand
AAAATCACATTTTCATCTTTTCCTCTGAAACCGCTGAAGCATATTCAACAAAACTTTACAGGAATGATGTACAAGAGGTCCTTCACTACGAATGTTCATTTTTATCTGATCCAATAAAAAAACATGGCCACCAGCGCGGAACTTAGGTTTAACATTGGATCCTATGGGAAAAATCACATTTTCATCTTCTCCTCTGAAACCGTTGAAGCAAATTCAACAAAACTTTACAGGAGTGATGTACTAGAGGTCCTTCACTTAGATTGCTCATTTTGTTCCGATCCGATAAAAAACATGGTGGCCAGCACGGAACATAGTTTAACATTGGACCCTAAGGGAAAATTACATTTTCATCTTCTCCTCTGGAACAGCTAAAGCAAATTCAACCAAACTTCACAGGAAGGATGATCTAAAGGTCTTTAACAAAGATTGCTCATTTCGTTCCGATCCGATAAAAACATGGCCGCCAACACGGAACATAGTTTAAAATTGGACCCTACGAGAAAAATCACATTTTCATCTTCTCCTCTGAAACAGCTAACGCAAATTCGACCAAACTTTACAGGAATGATGAATGGAAGGTCCTTTACAAAGATTGCTCATTTTGTTCCGATCCAATAGAATCATGACTGGCAGCACAGAACATAGTTTAAGATTGGACCCTATGGGAAAATCACATTTTCATCTTATCCTTTAAAACCTCTAAGGCAAATTGAACCAAACTTTACAGGAATGATGTACTAAAGGTCCTTTTCAAAGATTGCTCATTTCGTTCTGATCAGATGAAAAACATGGCTAAAAGCAAGGAACATAGTACTAGTTTAAAATTTGACATTATGGAAAAATCACATTTTCATCTTCTCCCCTGAAACCGCTGTAACAAATTTAATCCAACTTTATATGACTGATGTACTAAAGGTCCTTTACAAAGATTGCTCATTTTGTTCTTATTTGACAAAAAACATGGCAGCCAGCACAGAATGTACGTTTTACTTTACATTGGACTTTATGGGAAAAACACACTTTCATCATCTTCTCTCAAACTGTTGAAGCAAATTGTATTGGAATGATGAGTAGAAGGTCCTTTGCAAAGTTTACTCATTTCAATAGGACAAAAAACAGAGGTGCTAATAGAGAACATAGCTAAATATTAGACCTCCATTGGTTAAAACATCATTTTTGGTCATGCATGGCAGAGAAGTATTTTGTCAGGTGAGCGATACAGGCCCAGTCTCCGAGCCTCTAGTTCCATAGTACAGGAACCTATGCGCCTAAATACCCCCACTGACATTTTAACTTTTATGGTTTTGTCTGTTTTCATGAAAAACTACACTAACGCATCTAAAACGTCTTATGATAAAGTCTAAAGAATTGTCTCATTTTCATACAAAATTTTAGTGATAAAGGTAGATGTATGTGATATGAAAACAATACAAGAAAAACTGAAATAAGGTTATCAGGGCAATAAGCTTACAGTTTTGTTCTGTAGGAAACAGTAAATAGACAAAATAATACGTTGAGTTCAAGTTGGGAGGTAGTGAACTACATGTTATAGTTGTAGAGTGTGTTTGCGTACTACAACGGGCAGATATTCAGAACAGTTTCGAGTCGGCCAATGGCCGACGAGAATCCTGTTCTGAATATCAGGTCGTTGCAGTACGCAAATCACTCTACAACGAGCTTGTATCATGATTGGTGGATAAGATAATTAGGGGGCGTCAACGTGCACGTGGTTGTTGACAAATATTTTGAGAAAGTCGGTCAATAATTGGCGGGAGTTTTCATTGACCAAAATTTTCTAGGATGGTGTTTCAGTTGGCAGACCTGGATTTTTTATATGCTTCAACTGACGATGTTGCGCTTTCGCAGGCTTGTGAATATATTGAAAACCATCATTTTGCGACCGAAAGAATGGATAATTTGTCTTTGCTAGGAAATAACGATGACGACATCGCACTTTCTCAGTATTGTGAATCCTTTGAGATGCTTGAAAACGACGACGAAAACATGATACTTTCACAGTGTTACGAGGCCCAGGTTGAACCGATTCGGAGGATACACCACTTTCCCAGTTAATGCGAGATTACGATACAGGTACAGGAACTTTTGATATGGATATAGGGCCTGTAAGTCTCGTACAATTTTGGAACTTCCGGGACCAAAAACTGTACCCGGAAGTTACATTTTAAACAAAGATATATGACGTTTCAAACAAAAATTTGAACGTCATAATCCTCAAACGTCATATTTCGGCGGGAAACGTTTTCGAATTGCCTGTTTATCGTAGATTCACGTAAGTCACATGACGAGACTTACAGACCCTATTGACAATTTCGCGAGTGATCGCGATGATAAATCAGTAGTGGACACTGAAAAGGCAGAATCCGAGGTCACTGGGGACCATTTTGTTACAATGGTTAGTAATCGTGACATTAAACCGGAAGTTAACCCTGCCAAGGTCAGATTTGCAGACCCTGTCACTGATGAGTATATCAAAGAGTTGATAAATAATCAAGAAAATAAAAATACAAAAAAAAAAACACACACACAAACTGGTCTATTGGTGTGTTGAAAAGTGGCGTCTCAACCGGAACACGGGAATCAATGCTAACAATCCAATTCCAGAGTTGAAAACCATGGATGCAACCCAGGTAAACTTCTTTCTTGGTCGTTTTGTTTTGGAGGCACGAAAGCAAGACGGTGAGGAGTACCCTCCCCGTTCCCTGTACTATATTATTTGTGGTTTACTGCGCAGCTTGAGAGACAATGGGGTTCATGATAAAAACTTTCTTGAATCCAGTGACCACCGTTTTGCTGAATTCCGCGAAATATTATACTGTAAAATGAAGGATTTGCTAAGCAGGGGATATGGAACAAAAGTAAAAAAGGCTGATCCTGTATTCGAAGAACATGAAAATCAAAAATGGGAAAAGGGCGTGTTTGGTGCACATTCCAGTGAATCATTACAACATACAGTCTTTTTTTTATAACTGTAAATTATTTGCGTTACGAGGGTACGATGAACATCACAACCTCCAGTGTGAGCAGTTTTCAGTTGGGCAAGATGATACTGGAAAGTTTGTAGAATTCTTTGGGCGGGCCAATAAAACTTGCAAAGGAGGAATTAGTCAACGTGAGCTGACAAACAAGACTATCAAGCATTATTGTGAACCAGGTATGCTTCTTTTTCAAGTGTTTGACTTTTACTGCTTTGAAATATGGGATATGGAGTAAATGTACATGAGACAATATCCCAATTAATACATGATGAAAACCAACAAAAGACCGACACTTATTGTCGTTCTCCATCTTGAAGTCACCTTGATATTTATATCATATAAAATTGGTACATTATATACAGTATAGTAATTGTAAGGAGATAGAGTAAATGAACATGAACGTTACATATTTCCTGTTTAATTGGCCACTTTTCATTGTAAAGTGGCTTTATGTCTGTCTTTTTGTTTGTTATGACAAGAACCTTAACAAAGTATCCGTCAACACTATCAGTTTCAAAAAGGGCAAATTTTAGTGTTTTTCACATAAAATTAAACAGAATACAATTAAAGTGCTGCTCTCTTGCTCATTGGTTGTATCATTGTAAGTTTTGTGTTGCCCAATTTTTTTTTAAAGATTTCCAATAATTGTTAATTTTTTTTTTCAGGAGATCGTTGTATCGCAGATTATTATACAAAGTACTTAAGCGCATTGAATAATACATGTCATTTTTACCGCCGTCCCTTAGCTAGTGTGCCACCGAAATATGGAAGTCAGAATGTAGGAATTGATAAGTTGAAAACTATGATGAAAGACATAACTTCGCGTGCTGAATTACAGGGAAACTTTACGAACCATTCTGGTAAGCGCACATGCGCAACACAGTTGTACATGAACGGCATAGACGAGCAGGAAATTATGAGCCGGACTGGCCATCGTTCTGAAAAAGCAGTCAGGAAATATAAACAGTCTTGTAGTGAAATTTCGAAAAAGGTCTCAGCTATTCTGGACCCCCCATCATCAAAAAGAAAATCCGAGAACGAAACATCTGACGATCAAGTTTTATGTAAAAAACAATCACTCTTCAATGGAAACCCCAATTAGGACTGTTAACATGATTAATGATGGTGCGAATTCTCATACTTTTCTGTCGCCAATGGGTACCGTAAATAAGGCCGAGAAACCGCATACTTTTTCGCCATCAATGGGAAATGTCAATGATTCTGTAAAACCTAACACCTTTCCGTCATCGAATGATTTGAACCGGCCATTTAGGGACATTACTAATGGAGCTATGTTCCAGAATTGTCAGATTTCATTTCGCTTTTGAATATTTTTTGAGAAAAATTTTATTCCAAGGAATTGTTGTTGTGGTTAAGTTTTTTTTAATGTCCAAGTAGGATACTTGAGAAAGATAATTTGTTATCATTATTGAAAGTGGGATAAACTAGTTGTATTTTGAGAAAAAAAACATTTCTTTGAAAGCAGTATTATTTTGTTTAATGTGTTGTTATTAAAACATTGATTCATATGTATTTTGTATGTCATGCAGATTATTGAAGTATACAAAGCGAGTGATTAGCATCATTTTGTGTCCGTCGTCTGTCATCATTTTGTGTCCGTCGTCTGTCGGAGACCTTAAAAACCGGCTTTAACTTGAGTTGATTGAAATTATGGCCAATTTTGCATTTCTTTTTTCTGAAAAAATTTAGGGGTGTGGAGTAAATGTAAAATTAAGGGATATGGTGTAAATGTATCGAAATTAAACCATATATTGAGTTTTGTAAGCAATGGAAGCACTCTTTTTATTGTCACTCAACTTTGAAATCTACCAGTAAGAATTTTAAACTTGGTAAATGTATTGATGCACATTGCCAGGAAATTATTTCCGGAATTTATTTAAATATCCTGATTCATACATGGTTTATGTATTATACTGAGGTGTTCAAAGCGAGCGAATACTGTCATTTTGCATCTTCTGTCCTGAAGAAAATTTTCACAAAAAGCTGATAGATGTACCGGTAAAATAAATTGAGAAATTGAACTTGCGTTTAATGAACACAAGATGATAAGAACAGGTACAACAATTTTAAAGTTGTTCTTGATTTTGATGTTAACATGAAGTCTACAGCAATGAGCAATAACTCATATCTGATTTGAGTTTTATTCAATTGGACGTTTTTAAAAAATAAAGGACCTAAATTTCAGATGATTTTCTGTTTGGTTTTGTAACATGGTCTTACATTTCTAAATGAACTCATTGAACTAATAAGGGTTCAAGGTCATTGTAACTGTGCTGGGTAACAGTTTTTATGGATGTTGTAATACACTTTCACTGTACTACAACATCCAGAAAATAGAAGTTGTAGTACATTTAAGCCCCACCTCCAGTAAGAGTATCGGGATTTAGAGAACTACCAAGATCAAAGAAATTTGCATCACATCATGATACAAAATACTTTAATGTGACTTTAACCAGGGTTCTCCATAGATGCCCAGTTATAGCCGGTTGTTTTACAGTGCTGACTTTTCCAGTGTAAGTTAAAGCGCGGCGTAGTCAAAGAAAATACTGACATGTTTTTGCTATTTAAATCGAGATTTCCACATTTTGTTTTATTTCTTTAAGTGATAATTTCATTGTTTTCATATCCATAGCAACCATTCTTAAAAACTAAGATTAAATAATAAGTTTATTCAAAAATTGAGCTTTTTTAGTCCTTTTGCTGTTTGCTCTAGAAATACTATATCCCCTATTTTCCCCAACAGCAACTTAAATGAAGTAGATGTACAATGACCCCAACAAACTTTTCACATGGACCCTATTGGTTACTTTGAATGAGTTTGATTTAACCTTTACTTTATAATCAATTCCAATTTGATTTATTGTTTGATTGTGTTCTGCAGACAGCAGACTTTAAATATCTCATGTTAGAAGTGAACAAAAATAAGTATTTCTAATTTTTGTCAGATAAGTACAATACAAATTTTGAATTTGCAACATATTGCAGGGTTTTCAGTAAAATTCAATATAAAGTCTTAAAAAGTGTGAAACTATTTATTCCTTAAGCATTTGTATACAATTTTTCTTGAGAAATGTCATTCAAAAGGTTTTTAATGCATATTTTTATCACATTACAAAGGGACGTAACTCAACATTATAATTCGCGTCATTGATCCATATGAAAATTTGATCTAGTTAGGCTTGTTTTAAATCTTAATTTGTGAATTTTAGGGATATATTTGTAAAAATATCACAGTCTCTCTTAAAATGTATTATATGTTCTCTATTCCTTAATTAGATTTGCACATGTCACATACCAATTTGACCGCGTGCATAGGTAAACAAACTGTTGACAACCGGAAATAATTAAGGCATTGTTCCTGGAGCCTATGATCTTACACCATGTACACCTGTAATTATCCTATCATTGACAAATTACCTGTAATTATTTTATCATTGACAAAAATTATAGTTGCCATATGAATAAGGATCTGTAAAATATCCGATTTTGCCGACCGGCTTTCATATTTGAAAGCTGGTCGGCTTTAAAATATAGCTGGTCGGGGAAGCCGGCTATAACCGCCTATGGAGAACCCTGCTTTAACAATAGTGGTCTGTCATTCAACTGTTGTGACATTTAATCAATCGGTAGATATCTTTGCTTAAAATGTTTACAAAAGAGGTTTAAATGTTCATCAATAGGTCACTGTCTTCATTTATAGGTCAGTCATTTAAACCACAGGATTGAAGTCAACCTGAACAGAAATACTCACTGTATGAATGACACCTTTATTCAATAATAGCTGCCAAATTGACATGTCGAAAAAATGTTTACTTTATTTTAACAATGGTTCTTAAAGTTACATTTGTCTTTTTCCCTACTATCATGGTTGACTGTTATTAATTCAAGAAACAATTAAGTAAGGCGAACTTGACTCCTTGGGTGGATGAAATTAGCAAATCAGATTTTTCTTAGGAAAAGATTGAGTTGTCTTCTCCTTCAATTGTCATAATACTAAAAAATACAAAATTTGCATAAAAACAGTAAATTTCGTTATGCTGTACACGTGTTTCAAGGACTAACCTCTCATCAGCCGCATTAGAATCAAATTATATGGAAAGCTCTTATCCAAAAGTAGTCCAAAAAGAAGTCCTCATTATCAAAGATATCAAAATAGGAGGCCAAATCCAGTACCAAGGACATCAACCGAGTGCCATACACGGAGTGAAGCCTCAGTTAGAATTTTAAATGGTTTAAATGGCTGACCTATAAAATAAGAGAGTGACCTATTGTTGAACATTTAAACCTCTTTTTTAAGCATTTTAAACAAAGATTAAATCTTGCATGTACAACAATTGAATTACAGACCAGTATTGTGAAAGTCACGGTAAAAGGCAAACAGGTTTATAAAAACATTCTTAAATTGAACATTTTAAACAAAGATATCAACCTATTGAATAAATCTTACATGTACAACAATTGAATTACAGACCAGTATTGTGAAAGTCACTGTAAAAGGCAAACAGGTTTATAAAAACTACAGTATAAGTGATATCAGGACAGGAATTCAATCATAAACAGACTTTGGGATTGAAGTCTAGCTCTATTTGTCGATATCAATTTTAGGTTTTATCTGACGCTAATTGGCTGGATCATTTCGCAAACAGAAATTGAATTATACCTGTTTACTTAAAATATGAAGACCCGTCTATGAATGTCTGCGAAGGCATTGCTGTTTCATATTTTACAGGCGATTCCACAAATTGTGAAATTTGATGACAGATGAAGACATGGGGTGTTGAGATTTGAACATAAAACCGGTTCACTTGCGGATCCGGCTTTCGAAAAAGGGGGTTCTGATGGGTTCCGGATAAAAGGGGTTTCCAGTCGATTTGTTTACAATTTTTGTCAGTTTTTACCTGAATTCTGCACGAAATAAAAAAAAATCTAGAAAAAGGGGGTTGTAGATATGACCTTTTTCATGTGAAATAAGTGTGTGAATTTATAAACGTTTCTTCTCATAGATGTACACTTATAAAACCAAACGAAAACTTGCATGAAATTTTTTAATTTATATTTTTAATTTAAGAGGAGAATCATGTGATACATCCTTCAATGTATGGAGGAAACGGACAAAATCAACAAGAAATTCAGGAGGAGGCACCACCTGGAATTTTGATTGTACAACCTAAACCCCCTCTCAGACCAGAGAATTTCAAGTCTTACGCTACCACGTGTCCGCACTGTCATTCACAGATTACAACTGAAATAAGTTACAGTATGGGATGTTACGCCTGGCATTGCATGTTCCTGTTGACATTTCTTTTGTGAGTATATACCATTTAATATCAAGTTAAACGTGAGCATTATTTTACTTTATTTTATTATTCTCTTCTATGTTATTATTAAACATAATATAACTAATAATGCCGTGAGTGCCAGAATTTTTTTGAGTGCAAGATTTGAATGGAGATTCGTGCAAAATTGCATAACACAAGTTTAAAATGAAAAAGCATAGCTTTGCATGTCATCGCCAAGGAAATACATTAATTCTGGCAAACCTTCAAGGTACGCTTTTTAGTAGACACACGTTCCCTTAAACGTACGTTCCGTCCTTTCTCACTTGAAGATTAGCTATCTAGGTAAAAATCAGTTTGCATTTGCACCGAAGAAACAGAAGTTGTCAAAGTTACCATCTGCAGGAAGAGAACTATATTAAGGATGTATTCTCCTGATGTTTCAGTCTCGTTGAAATCTCGTGTATGAATAATTTACTCTTTAAACTTGCATAATGATTGAAAAATGTTTATTGATTTATATTATATAATGATCTTTCTAAATGATGTCCAAAAATTATGTACTTACAAGTAGTAGTTCTAGAAAAGATTCACAATTGATTTCAGTCGTCATTTAGCGTATTTTGGGTTAGGGGTATTAAAAATCATTTTTCAAGAAAAGTATGTATTTTATTGATATGATTTCTTTTCCAAGTTCTTAAAGATATAACTATACAACTATTTAAAACAAAAATGGTGAAGTTTTGACAGTTAAGGCCTGTATACACTATCAAAGTTTTTCATCCAAAACTTGGTTCAAGAAAACTTGGATCAAGAAAACTTGAATTCAAGTATCTGTATACACTATCCGAGTCTTACTAATTTTATGTTAAGTTTAGGTGGGAGATACAATATTAACCAAATAGTAACTGAGGAAGGAATTGCAGTATGCCTTGCATTGTTATGTACAATAATTGTATGAAGGAGATTAAGGTAAAAAAGAAAGTCAGCATTGACATAAAAACGGTCCATTCCTTTATCCCTTTTCTTTCACATTCCATAAAATGGGATTTTCTTCCATTTAGTCTATCAGTTCTACAATGGTCGACATATTTTTTTGCATTTCTGAGTACCCAACATGCTGATATGTTCCGCCATATTCCATGGATACATGTTTATCACACGATTATTTGTTTACTTTCTTCATTTGACAAGGATTCTTCAGGGGGTTCCTTTCTGTAATTGGTCAGTTTCCATCCAAGTTGCATCCAGGTTTTAAGAAAATTAGACGAGATTCTATTCCATCTAAGTCCAATCAAGTTTTTGAAGGTAGTATACACAATCAAAAACTTGAATAAAAAAACTTGGACCAAGTTTTGGATGAAAAACTTTGATCGTGTATACCGGGCTTTAAGATGATGGAAAATTTGAAAAATCTTAAGATGTCTTAAATTTGACAGAAAAAGCAACATTTTCTAACAAAACTTTCTTATTTGATCAATGACCCATGCTTTTTATTAGTAATATTTCTTCAGGTTACCACGATCTTACAATCTAGAAACTTTGACAGAAACTTGATGGTAGAAATAAATATTTTTACCCAAAATGACCCGAAAATGGGCCAAATTTGATGAAATTTGCACAAAACCACAAAAAGGGTTTTTCAAATGATTATAACACAAAAATATGCACACGAAAAATATAGGTCTCGGCAAAAACTTGATGCAAGAAAATTTTGAGAGAATACATCCTTAACAGTAACTTCGGTAGTTTTGCTAGTTAATCGTTATGAACTCTCAAGAAACGTTAGTAAATGTTAAAAAATGGATAACAGAAAACACCTACAATGGCTGAAAATTGTAATTACATGCAACAATTTGCAAGGGAACTACACAAGAAAAACACGTATAAAACAAAAGACAAACGTAGACAACGATAGGAACTCGGGACAGCAGGACTTGGTACCGGCACTAGAAAAAAACCAGCGGTAGGGTTAAACCGGTTTATGGATACCCAAACCTCCCCTTTATCTGTCCCGTTTCCCTATAGTATAAAACATAGGAATAAAACCCAATACAGGTAGACTACTAACTCCATGACCACAACATTGAAAGGAGAGAAAAAGACCATACGTAATTTTGAAAGATGGGTCAAGGGGTGCTCGCCGCTAAACTGCCGGCTAGCTCAAGGAGCCTAGTCTGCTGGTAGAACACTGTCGCACTACGGAAGAAAAATCAAACTCAAAACTTCCCGGAATCATCGTAAATTTCAGTATCAGTGAGAGGCCAGTATGTGTGCAAAATTTTCCTGTCACTAGGTCTCAAAGCTAATTTAACGGATGCAAGCAGAATATCTTGCCGATATCCCCTATTACATAAAGAATGTAAGTTACGTCCCAGTTTTTCTGGATTTTTAATCAATTTCTGGAATTTTTTACAACATTTCTGTAAAATTGAGTACTAGAAATGCCCATAGTAATAAGCTGTTTACGAGTAACGCCATATGTAGATATAACATGTTCATATCTATTACAAAACTTCTTATAAATGTATTCAACAACTTATGAAATCTGTAACCCTGTTGTAAAAGTTTGGCTGTGATAGTACGGTTATGTTCATTGAAATCATCAAGAGTAGAACAAACTCGTGTGAATCGTACTAGATGAGAAATATACACCCCGTAGGATGGAGCAAGGGGAATGTCGCCGTCAAGAAAAGGGAAATTAATAATAGTGAAATCAAAATCATCCCTTTTATCATATATTTTGGTTTTGATTTTACCAGAGTCAATACTGATAGTCAGATCCAGAAAAGGGCAACATTTTGAATCATTGTTAGCTTTATTTAATTTCAGTTGTTGTGGATAAATAATGTCTACATAATCTTAAAACTGTTGATTATCAATAGTAAGGATATCGTCAATATACCTGGTGTTATCATTGAAAATAGAAATAAGTTTATCACTGTTAGGTATGGTTTCGTTTTGAAGTTTTTTCATGAAATCTCGTTCGTAACAGAAAAGAAAAAGATCTGCAATGAGAGGTGCACAATTTGTACCCATGGGAATATGGGAATACCTATGACCTGTTGATAAATAGTATTGCCAAAACGAACAAAAATATTGTCCAGCAAAAGATTGAGTGCATTAATCATATCATCACATGTCCAGGAACAATGCTTATTATAGGTTATATTAGAGAAGAATCCTTGCTTTTTGTTAGAGCAAATGAACTGCAGACCAGAAAATTTAAAAGACCATTTAATAAGTTGTCCCAACTTGGATTTAATCAAATTATGTGGAAGGGTAGTATAAAGTGTAGAAAAATCATAACTGTCGATAGATGAGACTGGTCTTTGAATAGATTGTAGTTTATCTAAAACTTCAATAGAATTTTTTACACTCCAAAAGTAATTTACACCAGAGTTTTGATAAGTTTTTTTCACAGTATTTAATAACCAACTCCTTTATACAAGTAAGTGAACTAGTTAAATGGTTGGATAAATTGGTAGTAGAACACTTACTAGATGCTGAAATAAAACGATGTTTGAAGGGATTTTTGTGAAGTTTCGGAACCCAGTACATGGTAGGTAAGATGTTATCTTTAGGTGGAACTTTAAGCATTTCTGTATCCTTATAATGTTGTTTGGTAAACGTTTTTTCGTCCCAATTGGTACGTTTGAAAGTGTCTGACCTGTCCAGTTCGTTTTGTTGGACATCGATGTAGTATTTCTTTCAGACAATAGCAACGTTGTTAGAAGCCTTGTCAACAGGTACAAACACATATTTTTTACCAAGATCCTTCAATTTAGACTTAATTCTATTTACAGACAGCTTAGGAGGTGACTCAACATAATTATCTTTATAAAAATTTTTTCTGTTGGCGACCTTAGTAATAATTTTATCTTTAAACAAATTTAGAGCATGCTTGTCTGCACTTTCTCGTTTGCACCATTTTTTACAATAATTTGTTACAGCGTCTTTAATTATATCAAAACATGCTTGCCAGTTTATTTTAGAAGGCGGGCGATATTTAGGCCCTTTTATAAAGAATTGTCTGACTTCATTATCTACAATGATGTTAAGATTCCCCGTTAATATATGTCCACAAGGGTCATAGCGATATGGTGACGTGGAACAGTCTCAGCTGCTAGGGTAGTTCTTCTCGAAATTAGCATCACAGGTGATAGAAGAGTAATTGAAAAAAAAAGTTTCTAGTAGTTTTTTTTTATAAGAAAAGGAAATGACAGGCATGTCCTGGTTGTCAAAATAGACGGGTACAAGATTTTGAATATCTAAGAATTTATTTGGTGATTGCTATATTGTGTCATTCATATCTACCCCATATTTCTTTATCTTCATTGTTTTTATATCTTTTAAATATGTGCTTTCTAGATATCTTTTAAACTGTGTTCACATGAGTACATTATTTATTTCTAGGCAATAAGCTTACGAAATAGCTTTGCCAAAGAAGAACTTCCTTTCTAATTATTTCAATACATTTTATTTTCCAGCATTTGGTTTGGTTTGTTTTGCGCTGGTTGTCTCCCTTGCTGCATGGACAAGTATAAAGACGTAAAGCACACATGTCCACGTTGCCATAAAACTGTGGCAGAGTACCTCAGACACGAAATGCTATGATAGTTTAATACAATTATATTTTTAAGTCGGAGTCTTCAAAAATGTCAAAAGGTACATGGAAATACATGTATCTAGGCTTTTATTAACAAAGACAGTAAAAGAAAATTTCAACACAGGGGATTTAGAAATATTCTTTGTTCTTTTCCATATATTTTGAGCTCACCTGGCACAAAAGAGTCAGTTTGAGCTACTGCAATTACTTGAAGTCCGTCATCTGCCTGTAGTCTGTTATCTTTCTCGAATTTTCATTTTATCGGAACAATATATCAAATTTGAGAGAAATGATGTATTGAAGGTCTTTGACCGGACAGATCGTATAAAAACATGATCGTCAGCGGAACATAGTTTAATACTGAACCCTTTTGCAAAAAAGAAATATTTTCTGATCATATCCTCTGAAACTACTTAAGGAAACTTAATAAAACCTTACTGTTATCATGTATGGAGTGCTCACCTCTTTCAAAACCGAACACATACATTATCTCCATTGCAAAACTTAATTTAGCATTAGACCCCATAGAAAAACATTTTTATCGCATTCTATGAATGTACTGAAGCAGTTCGAACCAAACTGCAGTGGAGTGATGTGTATGATGTATTATACAAGAATTGTGCACTCGGCTCTCACCAGTTGATAACATGGCCAGCAGGATCCAACATGCAGATCTGCCAGTATTTTGCTCTCAAGGCAGTACCACAGTTGGCTTGGGATAGGGTAAGGTAATTGGTAAGAGTTAGTGTTAGGATAGGGTTAGAGTTAGAATTCAGGTTATTGTTAGGACTCGAGTTGGGGCTAGGATTGATGTTTAGTGTCTGCATGACGACCTATCAACCTACCGATTTGCCAGTATTATCCTTCAGTCCATACACCAGTCAGCAGGCTTTGGATAGGGTTGGACTTGAGATATGTACGGGTTAGGGTTAGTGTTGGGTACATCTGTATAGGGTAAGGGTTATTGTTTGGGATAGGGTTAGGATTATTGTAACCTGTATTCCCGCTGACCTGTAGACCAGGTGACATGCCGACCTGTCGATCTGATGACCTTTCGACCGACCTTAAACATTAAACAATTATTTTAAAGCGCCCGTTAATTTCTTCAATTCTGAATAAGCAAAGCATTCAATATCATATGAATTAATTTTAATTTGCTCATTAATCTCTTAATTCTGCCGGAACTATTCTTCAACATATTACAATTGAGCCTATGTTCAACCCTACCAAAGTCTAATATTAGACCCTTTTTGATCATCATCCTCAAAACTTATGGAAGAAAATTGAACCAAATCATACAGCAATGATGCATATGAGGTCCTTAACTCAGATCATGCAGCAAAGATTGCTGCCAGAGCGGATGTAAGTAAAATATAGGACTCATTTTAAAAACATAGATTGCTCATCAAACCACTTAATCACATTGAACTATACTAAACTAAGATTAGGGATGAAAAGAGTATGTCAGAAATTTGCCAATTCATTCCAATCTGTCAAGAAGCACGACTACCACCTTTGAATAAAGTTAAACCTTGCACCCTATAAAAAATATTTTGAACTATGAAATAAAATAACTTCAGAAATCAGTTTCTGATTATAAATTTATCTTTTTATAATTATTTGTAAATATGCAATACCTAGAAGCATTTTGTCAAATGAGCGATAATAGGCTCAAGTTTTTTCAAAGTTATCTATATAGATTTTTTTTGTATTTTCATAACATTCCTTGTTTGTTTTATTTTTTATGTATGATATATGATATGTTATTGATATTATTTATTTTTGTTACTGCGTCAAATGAATTTATAAATAGGTAAACCATATTTTGAGATATTTGATAATTTGACGTCACCCGGGTTACCAATGTCTCAAACTGATGAGTTTACAGACACTAATTCAATAGAATTACAAAAACAGGATAATATTTTCAAAACAGAAACATAAGGTGTCTGTAAAAGCTTCTTACATGAGAGCAGATAAAAAAATCGGGATATCTTTCATGAATGTAAGAAATTCCGTCTTTTCTCGAGTGGAGCGCATGAATGAAAGATATTCCGATCTTTGATTTCGATCGAATGTAAGTAGCTATTTCTTCCGTAAAACTGTTCGAGTAACGTCAACGCCATTTGACTGTGTACCTTGCATTGTGATGTCAAGTGTTTTATGACGTTGAGTCATTGTTACAATTATTGTATTACAAAATGGAACGCTTATGGGTTGTCATTTACCCATGGTAAACGAGGCCGCGTGCATCTATCTCACATGGGTCGTACGACACTGTAAACAACCATTTACGGAAAAAATAGTTCTTCCCCGACAAAGACAGCTTACGAGGCGTCTTTTTAAGGTCTATCAGATTCCGGCAAAGATAATTGAAATAGTCCTCACATTCGGCCATGTATGTTTTTTAATTATCTTAATTTTTTTATGACGATTCCTATTCTTTTGGTCACATTTCAAAATGTCGTATAAAATATGTAAACATGTGACGTCACATTTCAAAATGTCGTATAAAAATATGTAAACATGTGACATACTACTGACAGATCCAAGTTTTACCAGTAATTTAACCAGTGAAACTAACACTGTAAGACCATATGATTTATGCCTCTCGAGACCGATTGTATGGTATAGAGTGGCCTTTGTGATTGATATGTGTTGGAGAAACCAAGGATAGATTGAACAAAGAATGTGTAGACTTCGCTACGAAGTCAAGGACAACAAAACTTGGCATGTCTGCACTCACTTCAATCAACCCGACCATGCCATCGTCAACATGAAGGTACGAATCCTTCCTAAAAATATATATCATCACACGAACAATCTAAATTTAAGTTATCTAATATGTAGTTTTCAGCGAGAGGAATTCTGGATTAGAGCGCTTGGAACTGAAATACCCTTTGGCTTCAATGACAATATAAAAGGCATAGAAAATTTATCAAGTTCGGGGTGTAGCTCTGTTATTGTGCGGAATATCTTGAGTTGAAGCCTAAGCCGTCAACGCAGTCACAGGCATCGACATTGCACTGCGCCGCAGGTACTCATCGCATACGCACAAAGCTATACTCTTTACCCCATTCAAAATTACATCTATTGTGTAAAATCGGTTTGAATTCTTCAGTGAAATTCCATCGTCATATGAATACAAATAAACTGCAATTGTCCTAGATATTGCTCAACACAGTCCATTTAATCTTATAGCACATCAACTAAAGATCTAGAACGTCGTTCATTCTTGAATCTGGAATTTACAAAGGGTTATATGCCATAAATCTTGTCAATTTTCTTCATTACAAACATGATACCAAAAACATACCCCCTACCTTTAAGATCAAACAGTACCTCTGATACCTTATACCTTTACAAAACGTATGCAACCAACATCCTCAATCAAAACAGGGTATTGCGAGATTTTCCAATTTATGACTTCAAATTAAAGCTAACTGATTGCTCTTGTCACTCTTTCCCGTTTATGTACGCCCCTGCTGGCCACGTTATAACCGGGGACCTTAATATCGTAAGTAATAATTACAGACCTGTTATGAGCATTTCTTTTCTTATTCAAGACACTTAAATTCTTGTAAATGCCTTGGACTATTCCATGTCTCTTTTGTCTTTCCTTTGATTCTCTCGATTTCGGAGCACTTTAACTGATAATTTACCTCAAATTATTTACTTACTCTGAATTATTTACCTCATTAATTTTTATGCATGTTCATTCATTTGTCGTATGCTTAACTTTGACCTTCTTTTATATTTCACCTAAATATTAGATGAAGTTTAAGTTTCATATGGGAAAAATTTCCCGGTCAAAGGATCGAACCTGCGCTACATTTCTGTAATATCAAAGTGATCAAACGGCTTTCATAATTCGCCGCAGCTACCGTGGCAAGTTCATGGACATAGGTAAGAAAATATATTTAAAGTGACAACAGATCGATAACTCATGTAATTTTTAAAATACATTCTAATCGGTATTCATGTAATAAAAGTAAACAAACATCTCAAACAAGATCAATATAAAAGGAAACTTTTTCGTATGAAGAACAAAAAATAAATTTATTAACTAATTGATATATGTAGCCTAAATAAACTGATTTAATTAAACATGTGTAGAAGATTCTATTTCAATGGCGGGATGTAAGCATTTAGTTTTAGATATATACTTTCTTGTATTTTTCATATTCCGCGGACGTCTTTAAGTTAGTTTAAGTATGTTTCAGAGTAATTAATTGAATTAAAGCGCTTCGTAAGAAAAAGTGTGGTTAAAATGGCTTAGCCCTTCGCGCTCAGGCATCTTGACTACCCCTTTTCTTACGAAGCACTTTAAATCAATCAATTACTCTGAAACATACTTTTAGCTGATCTCTTTCTTTTCTCGTATGAGGCCAAGTTTTTACAAGGGCTAAAAAAGAAAAAAAAACATAATTATTTAGCCCAGTCCTTTATTTCAGCTTCCGCTACATAGACAATGTACTCTCTCTTAATAATCCAAAATTCAAGGAATATTTACACCAGATCTATCCCAATGAGCTTGAAATTAAAGAGACTACTGACACCTACTTCAGCTTCGTACTAAGATCTGTTTATATACATTGATGAAGATGGACGTTTGAAATCTAAGCTATATGACAATCGTGATGATTTTAACTTCCCAATTGTGAATTTTCCCTTTCTGTGCAGCAATATACCTACCTCTCCAGCCTATGGAGTGTACATTTCACAGTTGATTCGTTACTGTCGCGCATGTAGTTTATACAGCGATTTTTTGAATAGAGCAAAAGCACTGTCCCAAAAGTTGCTTAGTCAGGGATTTGTTCAGCCTTTGTTGCTTTCATCCCTTCAGAAATTTTATGGCCGTCACCATGATATCATTGACAGATATGACGTGTCTGTGTCCCAAATGAAAACGGACATTTTCAGCTAGATTTCACGTCTTCATGGATTTGACATAACCGGTTTTGACTCAACCCTGGATTGACTCACTGATAGTGTGACGGGTGCCGCTAGCGGAGCAGGACATGCTTACCCTTCCGGAGCACCTGATGTCACTTTCGGTCTTCATGGGAGTTAACACTGTCAATGGTTTTAGTTTTTTGTGTTTTCTTGTATATCATACTGTGAGATTTTAGTTTTGTCTTCGTTATTGTGTTCTTGCTACTTGGTTAATGTTTAAATACTCAAGAGACTTACAACAGTTTTTCAAATATTTACCTTGGTACTGTTTGAGGGTTAGAGAAGTAACACGTACCATGGTTTTTATTGGTTTCGTCTAAGGGTTAGAAAATGGCAATTCCAATCAGCCTCAAATCAGAACTTTCAAGACAATATATACCTCACTGATAGTGTGACGGGTGTCGCTAGTGGAGCAGGACATGACATGCTTACCCTTCCAGACACCTGATATCACTCCCGGTTTTCATGGGAGTTCACACTATGAGTGCCTTAGTTTTTAATGTCGTCTTTTTATTTCCGTGCTTGTAGCTGTCTCACGTCCTTGTTTTGTCTTTGTTTTTCTCTGATGCCGTTTTTGCCATGTCTTCGGATTTCGAATTTTGTAGTCTTCGCTTCCCTTGGTCCTTCGGTATTCTACTGCCGTTGTTTTATCTATTACGAAATAACAAGATATGTTCACAAAATGTCCAAAATATCGTACATCAGCATCACAGCCGATGATGAAAAAATCAACTCCCTTACATCAATAAAATTTCATTGCAGGGTCTCCAGATGCACCAATAACCTCTTTCACAGCTCCTCACTACTTTGTTGACCGCAGTAATAGTTGGCCTGCAAAAAATACTGTAAAGGCTTACTCTAAGGGAGGCGTGAATCGAATGTAGATTCTTAAAAATTCCAAAGATCTCCTTGAACAGCTATTATATATCCCCACCAGTCTTAATCTATTGCCAGAGCATTCAAACTTTTGATTTTTCTACTCTTTACACAACCATGCTACACAATAAGCTGAAAACGGTAGTTGCAGATTTGGACTGATGTAATCAAAATGTTAGAATTTTGATCGGAAATATTTTGTCGAATTCTGAGGTCGAGTCTTCCAGCAGACAATAGGGATTCCTATGGAAATGCGCCATTTTTACCTGACCCTTTCCTTTACTCGTATGAGGCCAAGTTTTTGCAAGGGCTTACACAAAGAAAACAAAGATTTAGCCAAGTCCTTTTATTTCAGCTTTCGCTACATAGACGATGTACTCTGTCTATTTTAGGAATATTTACATCAGATCAATCCCAAATGAGCTGCTTGAAATTAAAGAAATAACTGATACTTCTTCTTCAGTTTCGTGCCTAGATCTTTTGTTGTATATTGAAGATTGACGTTTGAACTCAATGACAAGAATGATGATTTCAGCAGCAAAATACCTACCTGTCTAGCCTATTGAGTGTACATTTCACAGTCGATTAGTTACTGTCGAGCAGTTTGTACAGTGATATTTTGAACAGAACAAAATCACTGTCACAAATGCTGCTTAGTCAGGGATATCTTCCCACCCGAAAATCTATGGCCGTCACCATAACATCATTGAAAGATTTGACGTGTCAGTGTCCCAAATGAAAGTGGACATTTCAGCTAGATTCACGTCTTCCCGGATTTGACATTACAAATTTTGACTATTTCCTAGATTGACTGGCGTATAGTGTGGCTTGTGCTGTTAACAGAGAAGGACATGCTTACCCTTTTGGAGCATCTGATGTCACTATGAGTTTCATGAGAGTTCAAACTTTGAGTGCCTTGGTTTTGAATGTTGTGATTTTATTTTCTGTGCTTTGTAGCTGTCTAATGTCATTGTTTCTGTGTTTTGACCATGTCGTTGGATTTTTTGTAAAAAAAAAAAAAAAAAAAAAAAAAAAAAAAACAAAAAAAAAAAAAACACTCCTTTGTTCCTTCGGGATCCTACTGTCGTTGTTAATTGAATCACAACTTTATAATATTGATGGACGCAGTTGAGGAATATACCATACAAAGGACCGAAACAGAGTAAAACGTGGGAACATATTCTGACTTGATAGGTAATTGTAGCTCGAATGAGGCACCTTGAGACAACCATGAGCCGAAAGTAAAAAAAACATATATTATGATCCCGGTGTTGAAAAGCAATGTCCTTTCTCCTAAATAGTAATGTTATTGTCCCAGCTGAGCTATACCAACATCACTTTTATCTGTGAAAGGAACTACACTGATTGCTATGAAGGAAATGGGTAGGGACAATTCATTTGGCAACCCATCTTATAAACTCTGCCATAACAAAGGTGCACATCCTAAACAAACACAAAACAGTATAGTCTTCTTTTGGAATCAATTGTTGAGAAGAAACAGGAACATGCATTGTATCAACTGGATACCTAAGCTACATAAATGCCCTAACAAACAAAACAAACCAAAAACAAAAAAAAAAAAAAAAAAAAAAAAAAAAAAAACGGTTATAAGTTCCTGCCTTCATTACTAATTGCAGTAAAAATTGCCCAAAGATATAAAATGACAAAGACTGCATTTACTTAACAAGTCAGGAGAAACAGATCATCATCAAAACATTTGATTTTTCTACACTCTATGCTACTCTCTCACATGATAAACTAAAGTCAGAACTTCCGAGATTTAATTCATCAGATCTTCCATACTAAAAACGTATAAACAAAATATTCATATTTGGTATTAGGAAAAGATTGATCCTATTTTGTTAAACATCACACCGATTCCAATAAAAAGAATAAACAGGAGGATGTCATTGCAATGCTGGAATTTTGAATTGATATATATATTCCAGCAGGCAATAGGGATAGATAGGGGACTAACTACGTGCCGATTCGGGTCGTACACTTTAGTCCATCACCCTGGCTACTACTTTCGCATAGTGAATGTAAATATAAGAAATAAATGATCAAATTCATTGATCCTTGCAACCACCTTACAACAACAACAACAACAACAACAACAACAAATACTTTATTTGTCAATTAAAACGACCCCTAAGGGGCAGAAAAATTAACAGGAATTTACTACAGTGATTGATAATGATTTGAACAAGACAAAGGGATATGCAATTTAGATTCAATACCATCATTCAAGGGGCAAAGCGTGATACCTATATTCCTATCAATGGAATAAAATCAGTCAAAACAGTGGCGTAGCTAGACCCTGAACGATGTTGAAGCGCATTGCGGCAGGGGTCTTGGGGTCACTTAAGGCCCCCAGTGGGTTCAGGGCAAAGCCCTGGTGAGGGGCCTGGGGCGAAGCCCCGGAAGCTCCTGCGTTTTAGGTGTTTTTAGAAGTGGAATTAGAATGAAAAATGTTGAATCTCCTACTTAAAGTTATTTGATATTTTGTTTTAATTATCATAGCTATAATTATTAACTTATAGTATAGAACTAATGATATCAGTATAGAAGTGACAGGCCAAGATTAAATAAATGCAATAATAAAATACCGAAGTGTCATTTTATTTTCTGCATATGCGCATTTCGACAACTTATGTCTCATCAGTGCAGATCAAACCAAAACATTTTGATGTCCACGTGATCCAAATGTGATCCAAATAACAAACAAGGGCCACAGTAAAATGCATCTTTTGATACGGAGTATTTTAACCAGGGAATCCCTAGAATGGTCCATGTCAGTTGGCAAGAACGTCCTGTTCTACCACGTAAGGTTCTGAAAGTAAATATTTGTATCAGAAAATAGGAAGCGGGATTTGAAAACACCGGGGAGGGCAACAAACAATTAGAGAAAACAAAGATGATACTGTGAAAAACTTCAGGGAAGCAAGAATTCATTCCTGTGTCATTCTAATAAAATTATGCAGTATAAGATAAGCATATGATTTGCTCATCATATGTTGTGAAATTTTGACATGAAGTAATTTGGGATCGGTTGAGGTAGAGTCGGGGGAAAAAGTGATAACCCAACTTTTCATTCGTTATGCACTAAACACCCGGACAAACTGCACTGTGGAATTATGTGAGTTTCGTCACACGGCACATTTACCCCACTAGCCGGATCTTTTTTATTTAATATTTCAAGTCATATTATTTTAAATATTACTCGGACTTAAATTTGGTAGAATTGCACATAGTCAAACGGTAGAATTATGACTTTACAACCTAATTATTGTATTATGACCTGAGGGAGGTGGATGGGTGTGTTCCGATGATATATCACGGGGTACAGTTATCTAAAACGTAAATTTCTCAGAATCTGAGAGAATATTTTTGTAAATTCATTTTATGTCGGTTGAAATTATATCTTTGACTAGTTCTGTATAGGACTACTATCAATTGAACTTTTCAATATTGATAATTTGGAATACCTTGACGGAACTTGAATTTTAAATCTTCCCATTTTGTAAGTTTAAAGTTGAATTTGAACATTAAGTTTATTCAAATCGTCAATGGAAAGCTGTACAGTGTCAGGATATAGCTAGGTCCGTGCTGCGAGTTTGTTGGCGAGGAAATAATCGTAGAGTTTCTTGGTAAATTATCACTAGTTTATTGTTTGAGTCTTCATTTGATGTAGCTTTAGACTCGGCAGATTCGTCAGAAGACTTTCTGATAAAACAACTATCAATTACTTGTTTATCAAAGTAAGTGAGAACCGAAGATTCGTCTGCTAGGGCAAATCATATATGACGGAGGGAAATGGGTTGTTATAACCATATTCAGATAAAACTCTGTCTCTCTCTCTCTCTCTCGTTCTTATTTTATTTAATTTTTTTTATATTATTTTTTTTTTGACAAAACGATGTTGAAGCCTTGGGTTCCGGGCTTCCGCCTAGCTACGCCACTGCAATATAATATAGAATAAATCAAGAAATAAATAAAAATTATTTGTTTACATACTACATACTCACACATTTTGACCCACTAATAAATGCCAATCTTCTTCATTAAGGTAGTACGGGAGTTTAAAATTGTGCATCATTCTTGCGCATGTGACAAAAATGGAATTCGCCATGGGAATGATGCCGTAAACATTTTCAATGTCTTATAATAGTTAAATGTGATGAAATGTGACACTTTTGTTGCGTAACCATGCAGAATTTGAACCTTTTCCGCAAACCCCCGTTCCATTAAGTGGAGATAATTTGTATAGAAATAGTATGAAAAACAGTTTTTCGAGATTTATTAAAGAATAAGTTCGGTGACCCCCAATTTTTTTTCATGAAAATTTAAGGACAGTGTATTAGCTAATAGTTTACCAAATTAAAGAAAAAATCTATTTGATGTAACTAAAATTAATTTTGTTAAAATTCGCTAATTTTCCCCATTATTTCAACCAAAATAGCAAATTTTTACATGACATATTTCATTCACATATGGCCGGTGACCCCCTATTCTTATTTCATTTTTGTATGCTCTAATAACAAAGGGTAGATCAAGAAAATATCAGAAAATTCTATCTGACAGATTTTAGACCCTGTACCACCTTAAATATGTTTTATCGATGAATTGTATTACAGGTGAATTTCATTTGTAGCATGAGATATGTGCAATGAGGTCTTATCCGTTTTGTGAATACTATGGCAATTTCGAGCATCTCTCGTTAGTTGACAAAAAAATCAATCCACCCTAACTTGCGTGTAAGAAAATACTTGTTCCTGCAGAGAAAAATACGAAGAGAGGTGCTTCTTGTTTGAGTTTTACGAAAGAAAATACCTTTACCTTCTAAGTCTTTAAAATATTATTATTTACTGACAAACTCATAAATTTAGGCCAAAAAATCCTTACAAAGTAACCTTTCCAACTGATTAAGATTCAGCTGTCAACATTTTGAATCTCCAACAGTATAACAGCAGTTTAACACTTCTTTTGGAACTATATCATCTCAATAAGGACTATATATGTACAAGACTTGATCCCGAATAAGTGGTGTAAATACACATGGGAAAAGGTAAATACCTTAGTGATTTTGACACTATTAATGGTATAAATGAAACGAATACACCGTAATTGATAAAATACTTGTGTTAAATAAATTTACAGTCGTCCTATTTAAAGACTGATTATTAACACTTGTACAACTTACATTCACAAGCACTGAAAATCAAGTTTTCCTACATGTGTTTATTCGTAAAGTTTATCCGCTGGTGTGAGGTGTTTCTGTTCAATTGTTGCCGAAATGGGCCCACAAAAACCTAAATGATGTTCTATGGAAATGTTTGGCATACCAGATGTAGGACCACACCTCGGACACATTGCTCCTCGTGTAGGCCACCAAAACACTCACCAATAAGCCGAATCGTATGTTAAAATCAACAGATTAACGATGTTAAAGACATTCCCAGATCTTGAATACTCCCAGTAACATCTATTGTGAAGATAGAGTGTTGGGACGGCTAAATCCTTTCATGAACAGCAGCGTTTTGAAAAGACAGCGGTTACCCAAAAGTGTGCTGTCAACACGAACACAACGTTATGGACTTAGAACTGCCGAATACTGTTCAGGACAACCATTAAAACGTCCGTTACTGACACAGAGACATAGAACAGAATGTTTGGAGTTGCGTCGAGCTTGTTGTCGATTGAATTTGGCAACTTGGATAAGGATTCATTGGTCAGATGAGAGTCTCATTAAGTTACGCATTAGTGTAGAGTTTGCGTATTGCGTCAACCTAGTACTGTGTATGCCGCACGCAATATTGTTGAAACAGTTCCGTTTGGTGGCGGCTACTTGATGGTCTGAGGATGTGTGTCATAGACTGTCAGCTTGACGCCATTACTGTATGTGGTAACTTAAATGTTCAGGTATCAACGTGAGAATCTTTAAGCAAGTGTAGTTCCATATTAAGGATGGCGATGCTAGACCACAACGTGCCCACGTTGTGAGAAATCATTTGCGTGATGAGTCAGGTGAGGTTTACCATGGCCAGCAAAACGTCAAGCTTTGAACCCAAATTGACTATAGTGGGGACATTATCGGTCGCCGCGTGCGAGAAAAAGTCCCTGCGGTACAGACTTTTGATTATTTAGAGCAGATATTGCATAAAATATGATGACAACTTACTCAACAACAGATTTGTTGTTTCAATGGTGGAATGGGAAGGCGTTTGGAGGCAGTCATTCATGTGAACGGAAGTCATACTGAATATCAAAAGTTTTTATCCAGATAGTGTTATGCCCAACCATGCAAATGTTTCTAGGTACAGATTTACATTATTGAAATGGATTTAATTATTGCTTTGCCCATAATTAAAAAACAGTTCATTTGACCAAAAACATGCCTTTTTATAATGCTGTTTCTTTACCAAACCCATCTGAGAGTTTCTTCCGTAATGTTTTACCAGCAGACTAGGCTCCTTGAGCTAGCCGGCAGTTTAGCATCGAGCACTCCCTGACCCACTTTTCAAAATTACGTCTTGTCCATTTTTTCTTTTCAAGATTGTGGTCATGGAGTTAGTAGTCTACCTGTTTTTGGTTTATTCGTATGTTTATTATTCTATAGGGAAATGGGACATAGAAAGGAGAGGTTTGGGTATCCATAAACCGGTTTAACCGCTGGCTTTTGCTAGTGCCGGTACTAAGTCCGGCTGTCCCGAGTTCCTATCGTTATTATACCCCCGCTTTAGCGGGCGGTATATAGTGACATGGTGTCCTTCCGTTCATCCGTCCGTGCGTCCGTCTGCCATGGGGTACTTACTTTGTGGCGACAAGTCCTCCGAGACCACTTGATGAAATTTATTGAAACTTTCACAGAATGTTAAGTATACATTGCCCCTATGCATCATCTATTCAAAAATTTGATTTTATCTTTTTTGAGGGGGAGCGGGGGTATGATATTAGTGAGCTCACATTTTTCTAGTTTACGTTTGTATTTTGTTTTTTTTTATTGTGTTTTTTTTTCTTGTACAGTTCTTTGGTACATTGTGGCATTTGACTATATTGTTCGGCCATTGTAGGTGTTGTCTGTTAACTATTTCTTCTATACTGTAATAAAAAAATCACTACTTCAAATCATTTACGTTTTTTTTGCAATAGTGGTGCAAAAGAAAGAGTAAATGTGAAAATCTTGCTTTTTACTGAATTAAAGCACTGCCGAAAGGAACTGTTCTTTGTTGTTCATATGATACAGGGAAGAACACTTCCTGTACCTTTGGGCCAAAAGTCA
Organism: Modiolus philippinarum; assembly: GCA_002080025.1. Classification (NCBI taxonomy): domain Eukaryota; kingdom Metazoa; phylum Mollusca; class Bivalvia; order Mytilida; family Modiolidae; genus Modiolus; species Modiolus philippinarum. Next base: position 125,329 of record MJUU01016053.1, on the reverse strand, counting down.
TACATTTTGGAACCCTTTGACCAATTTACATTAACACAAATTTTAATCAAAACAAATAGCTCATACGCAAGGAACTATTGATTTCTACAAATAAACATTAAGATAGTGTTTTATTCACTGTCAAGAAAAACTAGAGGCTCACAGGAGCCTGTATCGCTCACCTGGCTTTCTGTTGCCACAATCAAGCTAACATTTTAAGTTATACAGTTGAGCTTAAGTCTCTCAAACTTTGTAAGCTCAAACACCACCAATATTTTGAACTGTATTTACAAATGTAAAGTCTGATCTTGTTTTACTATATTTCTTTGTTGGGCTTTTTTGACAAAAATATACTTGCTAAGGACCACTTTCAACATCAGTTTTGAAGTTGAGATATAATTTTGTAAATGGCGGTCAACAACAATTTTTAATAAAACCATATTTTTAAGTTACCACATCAATAATCGAACAATGTTGAATTTTCCCGCCTTTTTTTGCTGCCATTTTACAATGGCAGTCAGCGAACAATTCTTAACATCAGTTTTGAATTCTTAACATCAATATCCACTTGGAAACCAAATTTCATTGAAATCGGACAATGTTGAATTTTCCCGCCTTTTGTGGAAGCCATTTAGAAAATGGCAGTCAAAGAACAATTCTTAACATTGGTTTGAATTTGCGACATCAAAACCTATTTGGAAACTAAATTCCATTGCAATTGGACAATGTTGAATTTTCCCGCCTTTTATGGTCGCCATTTTGAATATGACGGTCAACAAACAATTTTCAGCATCTGTTTTGAAGTCGTAACATCAATATCAACTTGGAAACCAAATTTCATTGAAATCGGACAAAGTTGAATTATCCCGCCTTTTTGGAAACGGCGGTCAACGAACAATTTTCAACACCGGTTTTGAAGTCCTAACATCAATATCTATTTGGAAACCAAATTTTATTGAAATCGGACAATGTTGAATTTTCCCGTCTTTTTATGACGGCCATTTTGATAATTGCTGTCAACGAACAATTTTATACACTAGTTTTGAAGTCACCACAGCATGGCAAACATTTTATCAATTTACACTTAACCTTCATCTTCTCTAGTTATGGAAATAAAATACGACAAAATATGAAAATTTGAAAATTCGGTGAAAAAAGGGCAATTACTCCTACCAAGATTTTGGATTTTCTTCAAAATTTCAGGGTGGGTAGATCTTGATATGATGAACCTTTTTGCAATTTACACTTGACCTCTATCTGTTACACTTTTTGAAATAAAAAATAAAATATATTAAAATTTAGAAAATTTTACAGAAAAAGGACAATAACGGCAACATTAGTTTTCAGATTTTCTTGAAAATTGAAGGGCGGGTAGATCTTGACATGCTGATTATCTTCACTCCCAATCAGATCTTTGATATATGTAGCAGTTTCGGGTTATTTGCAAAAAAAAAAAACGCAATTTACCCAGTAACAGTAACAGCCATGTTGCTAGGTTTTCGGACTAATCGAACACAATTTTAAAACTGTTTGGTAACAATTGGCCCAGTGGCTTAAGAGGAGAAGATTTTTTAAATTGATGACAAAAAGTATCAGATTTCTTAAATTTGACCAATAAAGGGCAATAACTCCTATATAGGTAGTCAGATTTTCTTCAAAATTTCAAGGTGGGTATGCTGAACAATTTTGCAATTTAAAGTTGACCGCTGTCTGGTATAGTTTTTGTGATCAAAAATAGAAAATGTCAAAATTTTGAAATTTTCACGGAAAAAGGCAATAACTCTAAGACGGGTTGTCGGATTTTCTTCAAAATTGCAGGGCAGGTATAGTTCTTGTAATGCTGATCACTTTTACTACTGTCAGAGTTTTGATATCTGTAATGGTTTTTGAGTTATTTGCCAAAAACAGCAATTTACCCCTATGTGCTATTTTTAGTAACGGCAGCCATGTTGTTTGGTCCTCGGATTAATTGAGCACAATTTTGAATCTAGATACCCTGGTGATGATTCAGGCAAACTTTGGTTAAAATTGATTTAGCGGTTTCAGAGGAGAAGATTTTTGAAAAAGTTTACGACTGACGGACGGACGACGGACGGACGCCGACAGACGCCAAGTGATGGCAATAGCTCACATGGCCTTTTAGGCCAGGTGAGCTAAAAGACATTTTTACACAAGTATTTTACAATGGTTGACAGCATTAGTCTATAAAGTGTAGTCTGCACACATCAATAACTATAAGTTTTACAATATGAATTCTTTTGGTAGCATCATCATCTACTAATATACCAATCATTTACAATCATTTACTTTTTATCAGAATATGACTCCGTATAAGAAGGAAAACAATGCCTCATAAAAGGTGAAGTCTTTGTGCCAGGAGGCACGGACATTACTTGATTTCAGATTACTTAAATAAAGAAAAGGTAATTTGTCATTGTATTGGTGCTGTTGAAATGAATAAAAACCTACGTCATTAGTTATGACTTTCAGGACTGCTGTATTGATATTATAGTTCACCAGCATACGTAAACGATTTCCTGTCATGGTTCTTGGCGATAACATGTTTCTATTCTGTACACAATTATGTGTTTTATTCTGAAATATACACTCAAAAATTTTATACTTTGTTAAGGGGATAAATGTTTCGTTTTCGTAAAAACCAAACCCGATTTCATAGAATGTAGTTGCATTTGAAGTCCTCTCTTTTTCAAACTCAACTTCTATTATTGAACGGACAATAGGATTAGTTATTTTATCTGGTACAAGTGATGCGTAGATAGAACGTTCTGCTTCAGTAACTACCCTCGGTTTTTGATGTGTCGATGATATAGTTGAAACTGTTTTGTTGTTTTCCGAAATAAACAAACTGGGGAAGAGTGTTGAGCGATCAAATTCCACCGGATCATTCGATTTAAAACTGATAAAAACTGGAATGTTGTAAATATTGGATGCAACAAAGAATGGCCGAAGTCGGCCTTTGAAATCAAAAGTGGCTATTTTGAAAGGCCTAATCGATCCAGTTGCACTGAACATGGTGAATACAGAAATTGAGGAATATTTTGGGTTTGATCTAGTTAAGTAGAATGTACCCATGCTATAAGTTGAATCCGGTTTTGTAGTAAAGACATTATCGGTTTTAAACTCCATTGGATGAAATATTTTGCCTCCTTGAACTCCATAAACACAAATTTTAGTGCCTTCAAAACATAAATAGCAAGAAAGTATTTCAAAATTGTGATTTTGTTTGTTGCTGAAAATCTCTCGAAAACCAAATGAAAATAATTTATATTTATCTGCCTTTGAAGTCATCATCACGTTCCTCACACTGACCGAAAATATTAACTGATCATCAACATTTGGTTCAAAAGTTATATTTGCAAATACACCATCATCAACAATTGGGTTCTGAAGTGATCCACATGTCAGCCAGTATCCTCTTTTTCTCATTGAAACCGTTGTATTGCCTATTGATCTACATTTAAAGTCGCTCCCTTCATGTATGCTAAATTTAAGTTCTGTAACTATAAATGAAATATTATATACATATATAAATATATTAAGAATATAATGCGATACGCTTTGAATCGATGTATGAAAGAATTGAAAAAGCCCCTAGAACACAAATTTATGGTGTGTCTTCTTAGATAGAATCGTCCTTAAAGATAAGATTTAATTTTGTATGCCACTCCCATAATTAAAAGCAGCTCTTAAGTTCTTGATTCTTTTATCTAGAAGAATTTGTCTAATTTCTCTCATATATTCTATTGTGATTATTTAATAAACAATAGAAGGATATGGAGTAAATTCACATGGGACCAAGTCTCTACTACTACATGGTAGAACCAACCAAAGGAACAACGTATTAAACATGTGTTACGTGTTTTGATTTTTTGACGTGTTTTGATTTTTTGACTTGTTGTATATGGACTATATGTTCATGGACTAAAATAAATTACGAGATTCTTTTCTGGTATTTTCTTCATCCATTAACGATGAAATACTACAAGGTATGTTTGCAGTCTAGGGCTTATGATTGACATCAACCTAGTAGAAATAACACCGGAAAATTTCGAGAATTTTATATTACGACACGTTTTCGCAATATACATGTACGTACGATGTCAACTACTGTTTGGTGTTGTCTAAAAGTGTTTTCACTTCATTTTCTGAAACAGGCACCATTTCAGACCCATATAACCAGGTTCTTGAATAAAATTCGTTTTTCGCGAAAAAATTATCATTTGCCCTATTTTAGACCCACCTAACCAAATTTTGGAAAATATCTTTTTGTCTCAAGTTTTGCATCATTTCCTTCAACTGATGACCGCTACTTTCTAGCTATGAAAAAGGTATAAGATAATAAGTTAATTCTATACAGTGATTTTTAGCCCACCCGGCCTAAAAGACTATGTGAGCTTTTGCCATTACCATCGTCCGTCCGACAATTTCAAAAATCTTCTCCCCTGAAAGTGTTTGGCCAATTGTAACAAAAAATGGCCTGAATAATTAAAACAATATGCAGTTTCAAAATTTTGTTCGATTAGTCCGTAGATAAAAAAAAATATGGCTCCTGCTACTGAAAATAGAACATAGAGGTAAATTGCTGTTTTTCTTTCAAATAACTCGAAAACCATTGCAGATATCAAAAATCTGATTGAATAAAAAAAAAAATCAGCATGACAAGATCTACCCGCCCTGCCTATTTGAAGAAAATCGGAAAACTCGTCTTTGATTTAATGCCCTTTTCCGTACGATTTTCAAGATTGTAACATTTTTTATTAGAAAAACTATAAGAGATAGAGGTCAACGTTAATTTGCAAAAATGTTCAGCGACTCAAATTCTACCCACCTGGAAATTTGAAGAAAATCTGAATACCCATATAGAAGTTATTGCCATTTATTTTTATATTTGTCTTATTTTTCAAAATCGCTTTGAGATAGAGGTCGAGTTTGAATAGCAAACGTGTTCATCTTATTAAAAAGAACAATTTCTACATATGTCTGACAGATCCACATCTCATCCAAAATGACCACCGCTGGGAAACATATATGGTGTGAGGTTCCTCACTGTGTTGAAGATCGTACGGTGACCCCAGATGCTTTGTTTTGGGTCGTTTTAACCTGGATATGGAATGTTGTCTCCTTGACATTTACCCACTTTCCTATCTATTTCATAGTTTAACATATGACCTTATGGGAAAATTTTGTAAATTGTTAATTCTTAAAACCGTTTTGTACATCAAGTTGATATTAACTAGACATGATGACATGATGTTCATCAAAGAAATGAAAGAAATGTGCCGATCATAAATCCAATATGGTTGCAGATCTTAGTTTAACATTTGACCCTAAGGGTAAATGTTGTGAATTGAAAATTCTTGAAAATCGTTTCATATATCAAGTTGATTTTAACCAGGCTTGGTAACATGATAGCCATCTACCAAATTTTATTTATTTGTACCATTCACAAATCAAAAACTAGGGACCATAGTTTAACATAGGGCCCTATGGGAAAATATTGTAAATTGTTATTTCTTGTAAAACGATTCATACATCAAGTTGATATTAATTAGGCATGGTAAGATGAAAGCCTTTTATCAAATGTATGATTTTTGTACCATTCATAAATCCAAGATGGCCGCAAATGCAGATCTTAGTTAAACGTTGGACACTATCAGAAAATTTTCTAAATTGCATATTCTTGAAAACAGTTTCATATATCAAGTTGATATTAACTAGGCATGGATACTTGATGGTCATCTACAAATTTCATATATTTGTACAAATCAGAAATAAAAGATGGCTGTCACCAGGGAATACAGTTTAACATAGAACTCTATTGGAAAATGTTTTAAATCGTTTATGCTTGAAAAACGTTTCATGATTGTTATTAATAACAAAATATACCGAAGTTACTTTTAATTTAGCATTTACTATTAACTAAGCATTTTAAAATGACAGTAATCGACCAGACGAATGTTTTAACTGATTAATAGCCACCAGTTGAGCTCACATGTGAACCTCTGGTATACGTTTGATACACATAGCCGAGTTCTTGGCATTATAAGACCCTCTTCGAAAAAAAAAATTGAGCAGGTGTTCTCCTCATTATTTATTTTCTACATAGAGTGGAAATCAAAAGATATCATGCAGCAGAAAATATGTTTTCGACTTTTACGAACTAACATCAGCCTAATCAGTAATAAAGCACAAGGGACACTATTCTTAAATGGCTTTGTCTATAACTAAAAAGGGCACGCCAGATTAATTTTGATAAATTGCGATATGCATTATCCATCCTGCCAGTTAAGCTCATCTGGCCTTAAAGCTGTAACGGCACATATTGTAGCCCCTACACATATTGTCGCCGGCGACAAAATGTGCAGGCGTATCAGCGGGATTCAAAGCAAATTTGCCTAAAATCTAATATAAATTATTATCAAAAACTAATATACGTATAACAAAGTAATAATAAGAATAACAATTCAATGACTAAAAAGTTCTCCTCCGTATTAAAAAACAAATACAACAGAAAAAAAAATATGGAACTGTAATATTAATATTGCTCGTGATAAACCAACTGTACTGTGTTATTACATATATCATGTGTAAGATATAAATGTGTTTGATCTTTTTCTATAATATATACAGTAGAGTTCGTTTATAACGAACAGGCTTATAACGAAATCAGGCTTATAACGAAGTAAATAAAAATCCCCGGTCCCAACACTATTAAAACAAAGTACTTTTGAAGGCTTATTACGATTTTTTTTTAAACAAAATCAGGCTTATAACGAAGAGAATTTTAACCCAAACAGTTATATTAATTGCTCAAATCTACCTGATATAACGAAGAAAGATTTTTTAACAAACAAATCGTAAGTACTAACGGTAAAGTTGTACTGTAAAAAGCATAAAAGGGATTTCACTCGATGGAAACGATATTCACTCAATGAAAGGATATTCACCGCGAAAAACGTCACGTGCGATATATTTTTTAGAAAAAAAGGAAATGCCATATTTATGTCGTCATATCAAAATGCGATGTTAAATTCCCTTCTTGACCACGTCATTAGCATCAGTAGAATAGAATGGCTGATGTGAGAACCGCTACTAAAGAAAAGAAGATTCTTCCTTGTTGATCAGGCGAAAATGGTGCAAATATTGAAAGAGAAATTAGGAGAATCGTCACATATTTACAAAGATGCAAGTAGTGAAAAGGAAGAACACAAGCCTACATTTAAAAGATAGATCTCAAAGATGATTAAAGATAAATAATAGAATTCTTTCAATAAAGTGCTTAAATTGGACAGCCGCTTATTACTTAAAAATGTCAATCGACTCCCTTCTTCCCATTCTCCAACCAGTGTCGAAGTAGATTAATGATTGACATTTTTATAAAACAAACCATCTCCGGTTTAATGTCTTTTCAGAAAAACTAAACGGCGACAGGACTTGTTGATAATTTAGAAAATCTTAATCACTGAAAACTTGCAAATAACACCGACCCTTCTTTGACAAAGGCACATATCACAGAATATATAAACCATACTTCGATTTACAAGCAATTACAATAATAATCACTCTCAAGTACTGAATTCCTGCACTCCATATAATTTTTCATCTCAAATTTCCCTTGAAAACATATATATTTCCATTAATATGAGCTGTATACATTTCTAATAGACAACTCGGATACAACAGTTACTGTCTTTTGATTCGGTAAATGTGCAGTGTCTTTGAATTTTTGGAAAGCAGATATTCACCTCGCCATGCCGCTCCATGCGGCTCGATAAATATCTGTTTTCCCAAAAGTCCATTACATGGCACATTTACCTCAACAAAAAAACAATAACTTGAAAAATCAAGTCGGTATATGTTAGTTAAGCTGCACAGTTGGAGTGACCTTACTTGACCCGACCGACGTAGGAGGTCGGGTCAACAGGTCACTTCAGCTGTGCAGGTTAACTAACATATGCCGATTTGATTGGTCAATAAGTTTTTTAACACACGACATAATCAGCCGCGAAAATATAAATTCCGCAGTACTTTTGGGCTGGACCATGGCTTAAGCAGGAAGATTTTAGGAATTTCGTGACAGTCTTAACCTGATGAAAACTTAATTAATCTTCATAAAGTTATCAATGTTTTTGCAACAATGAGATTGACGGACATTTATCGTTTTTATTTTTCAGGCGACATTTGGATAAATACTTAATGGAGGATGCTTTACTTTTTCCAGCGGAAAAGGTAGGACAGATTTTTTTTACTCTCGAATAAACAGGAATTAGTGGAATTGCATATACCCCCTTCCGCTTCCATTCAACTTTCCTATAATGGTCATAACTCTGAGATAAGTTTCTTTGAGAAATTCTCCTCATTTAATCAAGACAATTCACTTTTTTCGGTCATGTATTTGCATGAGAAGTACAAATTAGGATACCAAATTTTCAAAATATTCTGGTATCTTTTCAGGATTGGTAACGTTAATCGTTATCCAACAATCGGTCAATTTCGTTTTTAGATTTCAGATTTTTACTCACGGGACCCCACCCCCTTTTGGAGTTTATCCTTATTCAAGTGGGAAAGACATTTTGTAGCACGATTTGGGAAAGTTATTTCTAAAACATCTTTTCACTGGGAGCGGGGAGGGTGGTAAAGTACTTTTTTTTGCGGCGGGGGCATTTTGCATGATTTTAATATCAAATTTAATGTTGGGGAATAACACTGGTTCAAGTTTTTTTTAACATGGGGCTCTAGGCTCCAACACAAAGACCCTAATCTCCAGGTCATCTCATACGTCCTAGGGCTCAATTCATTGGGCTCGGGCTCCACACATATTGGCGTCGAGTTCTCAGAGAGCTGTGGAGCCCATGTTATATCCCAATTAATGGGAAACGACCATTTTATTTTTAAGTGGGTGGTTTTGCAATTTTTGCCGAGCCTGAATATTTATTTCGAAAATTTGCAGATTAGAACACTTTAGGGCAAGATTATTTATTTTATTTTCACCATACTGTAAGGGAATCTGGCGGCAAAAATATAGTTTCTACAACGAGAACTAAGTTGATCATGAAATTTCTCACATCGAGTTTTTAAACATTTGAAAATTTATTTAACAAGATGTGAGAAATTTCATAATTAACGTGTTTAAGTTGTAGAAAATGTTTCTCTAATGACATAATGTAACACGCCGAGAATTATGTTCCAAAGAGATTTGGCGGGAAGTTGTTCTCTCACTAGAGACGAGAAATATTTTTATCACACCGGTCAGGCGTTTGTTAAATTTGCTAGCAATTACAGAAATATTAATTTATTAATTTTCAGAGAGGCGTAGGCCAGAATATTTATTTTCACTTATTATTCAAAAAAAATGTAACCCCACACTCGAATAAAATGGTCGTCCCCTAGCCGTTATGATAATTATGTATAGCTGAAAGTTTCATCTTAAATCATTCAATCAATCAAATTGAATTAAAATAACTATTAATGATTAATTTTTTTTAATGATCAATCTTTTAAAGTACAGTCCATGCTCATATGAACATCCTGTGCAATATAACTGGGGTAGTTATGGCACAGCTGGCATGTGCATTAACCTAGTTATTGCACAGCTGAGAACAAAAGAAAATTCCAATGTCAAGTGTTAAATAGAAAATATCACCAACTAAAAAAATGGTATGTAAAAGGATAATAACTTGGCAAAAGAAATTATTGGAAAAGTGTAACGAAATACCTCCCCAATCTGTATAGGAAACTTCTGGAATTTCCTGATGAAGAACAGACTAGTAGATTTTTTCAAATTATCCAATGTTTGTCTCCTTTATGCTCAGCTGTTGTACCCTTGTCCGATTTCATTGCTTTTACATGTAGAAATACTATTTCGTCTGAAGCTGTAAGTGTTGAGCTATGGCTGACCTATGGACAATGACTATGAGTTGTGACAGCCAATCGAAACAAATTTGTATTTATTGTTTTTTTACTGTATTATAACGAATATTTAGGATAATCTCTACCAAGATTTGTGAATAAAAGTTGCGAGTATTTCAGCTGCATTTAGCATCAGCTTAGTGATTGCTGTAAGGAGTATGAAAATGACAATTCTATACCACCCCCACTTTTCAAGGCAAAGTCCTGCATAGGACCCAAACCCCGACGGCCAAATGCAAACGGACGGCATTCCTATTGAGCATAGGGTAATTACAAGAACTATGACTTTCATACACAATGGATTCGTCAAAGTCTCCCAAGATGGGTGTGACGACTTCATTAGCAAAGACGCCTTTCAGGAGAGGATGCAGGACCAGAATCAGGAAGCCCTCAAATGGAAGTGATCTATAAGATCTTGGAGGTGGTAGAAGTGAAAGGAAAATTTGGCAAAAGCAAAATTCTCACTCTGAAAAATCGAGAAGGGGAGACCACCAAGGCATAGGCATGGGCCTGCCCCACGCTCAACAAAGAAAAGGGTCCCTTGCAAGGAGCTTTCGTTCGGAGCACAGGATTCAAGCTGAGCAAGAAATCTAAACGGCAGTACCTCTCATAAGAGGTGAGGAAGTAAAAAAAAAATACCAGAGGGCTAGGGGTAAGAACGCAAAATTTCCCAATCCAAAGCGAATTGGGAATTTTTTTTTAATCGGTAGGTTCGAAAATGAGCGGGGAGCGAGGCGTAGCCGAGAGAGCCGCATCCAGTTCTAGGACCTATAGGTTTTAGCTAATCGCACGGTATCTCGATGCTTTTTTTTCTTCTTGGCGACTCGGTGCAAGATAACGGACATATAGGGAGGCGAGGGAACCCAGGGGAATGGATATCACAGCACTCCCATCGGAACACGCACCCAGGTCAATGGGGACGACCTTATCCAGTCGGTTATAGATCTTCAGCGCATGCTCATATCTCCGGATTTCTGAGATGATACAGGGGGATACTCTTGAAGGGGCTATTGGGGCCAAGGATCAAACCACTGCCATCGTAGAGCCGACTTACACTCTTCAAGTACAATCCATCGCCGTAAGTATTGGGCAAAGTACCTAGCCTGAGATGCAGACCACGACCCTGGGGTTTCACGCAGCATACTTTTCCATTCTTCTTGAGATATAATCCAGATCCCGCGGCTTTTTGGATGGCTGCACTACCGAAACCGCTCAAGGCACCCGCACCCAAAGCAGGCAGCACGGTTTTGGCTAGCATAGGTAGCACAGCAGAGGCGAGACCTGCAAGCATGGGGAGAAATCCACCTTCCTTTACGTAATACCTCGCATGCTTCCGGTTCATCTCCAAGACCATACCACCCTTACCACTCTGCAAAAGCTTGGGGATGCGTTGAATCTGAGGTTGAGTGAGGAACATCTTACGCCCACCAGATAGCTTGGCATACAGCAATCGGACGCTTATGGGGCAACCCTTCTTTGCCACACGCTGGATTTTCTCTGCTTGACCCTTCGTCAAGTTGAGACCGTACTCTTGATAATCCATTTTTTTATACCTCACGCAGATGGAAGCGGATGGTGAGATGCTCCCCTCACAGATCGATGGCGCGACCGTCTTGATCGGTCAGGTAGGTTTGCATGTGGTTGATGGTCTTCAGGGTCACGGGTAAGTAGATCAGATTCTTAGGAGTCCGGATGATCTTGATGCCCGGATCGACCCCGGGAAAGAAACTATATATGGTGGACTGCTGGGTGCCGTTGATGTAACTGCCTCACTATTCACGAGGATGCTATTGATGCTGATGATATCCACGATATGCTCACCCTCCGCGTATCCGTTCGTGCTCTGGTCGTAGATATACGTTCGGCGATCGAATCCAAGCACCGTATTCAGGCTATTGGACATATCGAAATCCACTTGGTAGCTTCTGGCGAGGGTGAGCGTTGTTCTCAGAGTCTCGCGATTGGCATCGAGAAGGATCTTAGCCTTGTGTTTGCTGACCCGCATTTGCCGCTGGATCTCATCGTTGATATCGTCGATGCCGTAGGAGACGGTGCTAAAGGCGATGGGAAACCAGTGGGCACCTTCGTCTGGGGAGTAGCGGAAGGAATTATTTCCGGCATGGATATTTGGGACGGAGTAGTACGTCTCCAGATTCACGAGGGCCATCTCGTAAGGTTTCTCCTCGCGCAGTCGGAGGGGTGGGTTGAAGCGGGTCAAGATCTGACTATCGTCCCCAGAGACGATGAATGAGAATCCATGCTTGGGTTCGGTATTGGTGGCGATTTTCCGCAAAAGTGAAGCGTCCATTTATTTACAGGTGGTGACGTAGAAAGCGGATACTAGTCTCTGCTTCCACTCTTCCAGGCCGTCCGTCGTAATGCTTGCTTCTGGAGGGTTTTGGCTTTCACCAGGATGGCAAACAGTAGTTGAATATGAATTATGTCCATTTATTTACTGCAGATCACAGCTTCTGTCTCAAATACGATGCTCATCTTCTGACCATCGGATTAGAATTGATGGATGCGATCGGAGATGACCAAGGCGTAGGCTTTGGTATTGGCGGCGACGCTGCGATCGAATCTTGCCTTGATATAGACGTCGATCTTCGAGTTCTTGAGGCGCTCGCTCTGCTTGGAGACGTCGATCACGAAGAAGGGATGGAGATCGGAAAAGTCGGCGGGGGTGATGCCTGGATTGCTCACCAAATGATTCATATTGAATATTTCCAGGGGAAATAGGCAGCCTCCTTATAGAACCTGGATATCTTCTGATTTGTGAAGGAGGCACGATAACCCACGGTGGGATATCTCTTGGAATTTAAAGATATAATTTACGCGGCAGTGGTCGAAGATGGCAGGGTTGGCTTCTTGATCGTTACTCTTATCGGCCTGGGAGGCGACGATCATCCATCGGGGCTGCTACGGATGGAGAGGCGCCAGGTGAATTCATTGCTTTCGAGGACGCCGATCGAATCGCACTGCCTCATGCGGAAGCCGATATCTAGCTTCACCTTGCTCTCAATGGTCTTATAGAGCCGCAGCTTCTGGTCGTCGGAGGGCATCAAGTGGGGAACGAACCAGGAGAGATTGCGGAGGACGATCTCGTCGGCGTCGCTGATATTGGCAGCATCCCGGAAGATGGCGTCATTATCCGAGGCGCGGACGATAGTGAGCTCATTCTTAAATCCGTAGACCAGCTTTTCGTAGTTCTGGGCAAAACCGAAGATATGCTTCAAGGGGATGGTGAAGGAGAAGGATCCCTTATTGGCGGGCTTGGCGATGACGTATGCCCTGCGCGCGGCAAATCCCAGATTCGCGGCAGCGGTGGTTTGGGTGGTATCCTTGACCCATAGCTGGTTTAGGCGTTTTGGACTTGGAGAAATCGTTGGGATACATGAGAAGGCCCAGCATGGTGGTGGCGACCCTCGGATCGTTCAAATGCTCTATCGTTTGCCCGGAAAGCTTGTAGTTGATGGATTTGAAAAGGTAGAGCATTGCATTATTAAGGAGGGAGGTGAGGTTGGCATGGGCAAAGGCCGTCCCATCATCCTTCTTGAACCTTCCTCCAGCAAGGAGGAAGAGATCCTGCGACTCGATGCTGAGGCGGATCTCGGTGCCGGATATATTCAGCTGCGTCCCGGTGATGGGATGGTATTCGATAAATTCGTGATCCTGGATGCTTTTGTTGAAGTCAGTACTTCGGTAATGGTAAGCATATCAGCCATCATATATTTATTTATAGCGCTGGACGAAGTCGCGGATGGTTGCAATGCCGCCACCCGAGATGAGATTATTGAGATGGGCCTGCTGCTGAGGGGTTCTCTTTGGTGGAGCACGGGGCTTCTTTTTGCGGGTCACTCGATGAACGACATTGTCTACAGCCTTCGTTGCTCCTCTCTCCAAACCCTTGATGACTGCATTGGAAGCGGCGCTCATGGCCTTGCTTCCCAACGCCGATGGTATCGAATAATCCTCGTCCACCGACTACATATCTCCGGCGATAACCGTGATTCACTACTAAAGCATCGTAAATTTATTTAGAGGAGCTTTCGATGCAGCTTCTCGTACTCCTCCCTGCTGATATGGTTGGATTTCCTCATGGCGTTGAGGATGGCCACGAATTCGTTGCCCACCCAATTATTCCCAGCCTTGTAGTCTGCGGCGCAAAGATCGAGACGCTCCAGCAATTGGTCAAAGCATTTGGGAAGAAAGACAGTCCGGACCCCACATCCATACGTATCTTGCTTATAGAGGTACGAGACGATATCCTTCCATTTCTTGCTTTTGCTAGCCTTGGGGTCTGCGAGAGTGCAGAGTTCCCTTGTTACATGGCACTCAATGGTCATAGGATATCGTCAGAGGTATTCAGATCGTCCACCTCGAAATCTTCGGGATGCGTCATGACCATGAGCCCCCATAGGTCGGGGGTACCCCTATAGCGCTCGCCGTCGCCGATGATATCGTCACCGTCGAAAGTGACGGGGAGACTCCCCATCATGATGGCGCCGTCTTCCACTCGCAATCCAAAGGTATGATCGGCTTTTGGAGTCTTACTGAGCTGAAGTGATGGTTTGATCGTGGACCGAGATTGGTAGTCAGTGCTTGCCCGTTGGGTAGTGGATCCTCGTCGTAATCGGCAGCAGGAGGAAGGGCAGGCACGAGGGCGGTAAAGGTGAGATCATCGCTCTTTATGGTGAACTGGGAAGCCGTCTCCTTTTGCATCTCGACAACGGGCTTGAATATCTTGGAAAGGTCACGACTGAGTCCAATCTTATCCAGACGACGCTGCATGACTAAGCTTGATCTCCTGCAAGTCCCTAGTAAGCGCCTCAAGCTGCTTAGGATCGGTGATCTTGATGAACGTCATTTTATTTATAGCATCTTAAGCGTTGGGACGAACGCCCCTAGGCGATGGAACGAACGCCCATAAGCGATGGGACGAATGCTCCTTGGCGATAGAACGAACGCCCCTAGGCGATGGGATGAACGCCCCTAAGCGATGGGACGAAAGCACCTAGGCGATTGGACGAACGCCCCTAAGCGTCTATGCATTTGTCGGAGCAGAAAACTTCCGTCCTTCCAACTGTTTTATTATCGTATTCCCCACCATCCGGACTTTTAAGCCCGACCAGAGGGTGGTGAATTTGGGCATGGCAATAATCTCTTCGCGAATACGGTCCAAAGCCTTACCGCGAGCGATCGGAGCTCCACACCGGCAGCATGCCGTAGGAAATAGCTCGAATGCCTCTTACATTCATCGCTTGGTGATATGGAAGGGTAGTGCATTGATGGCCGCGAACAGTCTTAATGCAGCACTGAGGTCCGGTCGGCGGCAGTCGGTGAGAATGGGAATTATAGGAACTTCTCCCGAAATCCTGCTCATCGATGCAGCGATCATACCTTTCGGCACCGCATCTTCTGCACCTATATCCTTGGTCCATGCCGTAAATAAGCAATCGCTTCCACTGGTGTTCGCATTCAGGGGTCTTGGGAGATTCCCAATTCAAGTCCCTTTGATTTTCCAGGAAAAATTCCTGCAAATATTCATTCTTTATCTTATTCTCGATAGAACTCATCCAGATTGCATCGATATTTTCCAGCCGTCTTGGGACTCGTGAGATCGATGGTCATGAATCCTTGAGGCTTGGCGCAAGAGCAGTTGCATAGGGTATCGAACTAAGAAGGGGTGAGATCGCTGCAATGGTCCCAGTGGATATGATCGCAATTCTTGACATCCTGCTCGAAGAGTAAGATGAATTTGGCATTCTCCTGGATCGATTGCCAAGGGAGCTTGAAGTAATTTTGGCAGAGGTAGAAACAATCCACGTTATTATGGCGCCCGCGCACGTAGGAGTCATCGCACTTGCTCTGCTTGCTGAGCATCAAGTCGAAGACCATGAGATTCTTGCGAGGGGTCGAGGTCGCGGGGGTCGGGCACGTCGCTTACCTGCTCGAAGAAGGGCCCGATACCACTTGGTTTGGGTGGTGGCTTCATCGCGTCCACCACGTCGATAAAGGAGTGCGGATAGCGATCCTACATGGAAAGAAGCTCGCAGATATCGTTTTTCGAAAATCCTTGCCCCAGCGCCCGCCAGAGCAGCTGATTAATGGGTTGGTGGAGCGATTTTCCGAAGACGTAGAGTCGATCGTTGTCGAAAATGTCGCGCAAAGGAGGAGGTTATTCAGCAGCGTCGTCTTGCCGCAGTCCGATTTTCCGATGATGTAGGCTCATCGTGCGTAAAGTCTTCAAAGCCCATTTATCTATATGAAATGGCAATGTACTGCTTGAAATGCAAAAGTAAGACAGCGACGAAAGGCTTGAGCGAGGTAATAACCAGAAATGGGCAGCGGTGGAGGATTGGGGCCTGCACCGTCTGCGGCTCCAAGAAGTCCCATTTTTTTCGCTGCGTCAGGCGCCGAGCTTTTTGATAAGATGCTCAATCGCATGCCCGTGCAAATGCACTTACCGGGGCATAATTTCACCGGCCCCGCCACCAAGCGTCATGAGCAACTGAAGGCAGAGACGGCACCCTCAAACCCTGGTCGATGCCCATCAGTCGAGTGGATCAGGCCGCCTATCACCACGATCTATGCTATTCCAAACATAAGGATACGGCCGCATGCAATGCGATCTGCGATAAGACGATGCTAGCCTCCCTCGATGCCATTTGAGGCCTGGGCAGCCGATCTCGTAGATATGAGCGCCTTCTCCCGCGATAATCGAGGCTTCAAATACATCTTGAGCATCCTCGACGTCTTCTCCAAGTACGGCTGGTTGGTGTCACTCAAAGATAAGAAAGGTACGGTGGTGCAAGATGCCTTCCGGGCCGTCTTCAAGGTTTGCAAGCTCGAGAAGCTATGGACCGATAAGGGCACGGAAATTTATAATCGTGAGATGAAGCATCTGCTCCTGAAGCACGAAGTTGAGCTCTACTCTACGGAGAATGAAGAGAAATCGAGCGTGGTGGAGCGCTGGAATCGTACCATGAATGAGAGGATGTTCAAGTACTTCTCGCTCGGCCAATCCTACGCGCACCTACCTCTCCGTCTTGGACGATCTCGTCCGCCAGTATAATACCACCAAGCATCGATCCATCAACATGACTCCCACCGCCAGCAAGAAAGAGCACGAGACCAAGGTCTTCTGGAATCTTTACAGAGATCTCCCACCCATGAAGCCTCATCGATTCCACGTCGGCGATAAAGTCCGGATCATCAAGAAGAATGGCACTTTCGAGAAGGGATATACATCGCGCTGGACGGAGGAAGTCTTCGCTATCTATCAGACCATAGCGACGCAGCCACCAACCTATTGCCTCAAGGACCTCTACAAAGACGAGTATATCAAGGGGTCCTTCTACGAGCAGGAACTGCAGCGCACTGATCAGGACGTCTTTCGAATCGAAGATATCCTGCGGCGTTAAAGAAATATTCGTGAAGATGCTGGGATATCCAGCATCTTTTCACACATGGGTCAAAGAGTCCGAATGGCAATGATCCCCAGCAGGCTTTCCGGTATTGATCAAGGGAGACCAGAAAGTCTTGATTTACGCATGCTTCAGCTCGACGAAGAGCCTTAATGAGTCTAGATCCGCCTGCAGGCGTTCGTACACGGCTTTGATGATGAGCTTATTATCCGTCTGCGGGAGTGGGAGATTTAGCACGTGATACTTTTGCATGTCTAGGTTCTTAGTCATCAAACCGCCATTGGTCGAGACGTACTCTGACTTATCGACTTTGCCATCTTCTACGGTCATCAGCTTTTTGGTAAGGTCTTTGAGGGATGCGTCGTACTCCTTTTTCATCCGCTTGATGGTCTACATCTGCTTAACTTCTTAATCTAGCTCGTCCGCGTCTTTCATACTTTCTTTCAGCTGCTGGTTTACCCATTTCTTCGTCACGGCGTACGAGCTAAACCGCGGCAGTCCAAGACTGGTGATGCGATGTTCATTCATATCGGGATCCTGAAGCATCCGCCAGACGGGCATGCGCTTCCACTAGTGAGATCCAAACTTATCCATTTATCTATATGTAGAAGATCAGCTCCTCGAGCTCCCGACCTTCCGAAAGAAGCTTCAAAACGTGCAAGAAAAAAAGACCGCAGACCACATCGCCGCGACGCTGAAGCTAATCGGTATTATATCGAATCTTCCGCCTCAGATAGTTGACGATTTCGTTTGGTGGGGGTAAGCCGTAAGGATCGAAGTAGACTCTGAGTCCTCCACGCTTATGCCAGCACGTCCAGTGCGTGCCGGGGCCGTCGCAATCGTCGTGATTCAGGATGTCGCGTTCGATGGAGTGTGGGGCGGGTGGTAGGGCATTGCGCATGAATACCCCTCTGAATCGAGGGATTCTCAGGGCCTTGACAGCTTCCTCCAGCTCTTCGAGAGGGCTGGTAGGGGAGGAGAAGCCGTGCATTCGTATGCTGTTCTCTTATCTAGGTATGGACAGTCTGCAAAGTGGGATGGGCATCCGCACCCGTCAGAGCTTGCTTTGTGTGTGGAAGAGGAGGGATGGGCATCCGCACCCGTCAGAGCCTTCCAAGTGTCGTGGCTTGTAGTCCTCGAAGGCGATGCAGCTCTTTATGACGCTCTTGGTGACTCCCTTTGCTCTCTTTGTGGCCTGGCCATCATCCATCTTGAAGGGGTATAGCTTGGCCGGATTCCCACGAAATCGGTCATGATCTTACCACCGCACTCGTCCTTGAACATCCCGAGGACTTTTTTATTCTTGCCGGTGGGGATGCCGGAGGGATGCTTGACGAGGTAGTTGGACGTATCGAATTTGGCCTCGACGATATCCTGGTAGAAATCGTCGGTCTTGATCTCATAGGCCAAGCTGTCGGTGTCGGTGAAGAGAAGCCGCGCGCAATCACCGTATATCTTCCTCGTGAATCCATAGTGGAAATCGTACATGAGGAGCTTCGAAATATCCAAGATACAGTCTCCTAGGTAGATCGGCTTATCAATTTTCAGCTTGGTCTTCTTCATGTGGACGGCTGCTAGATTCTCGATGAAGACCACTCGACGTTCGAAATTGGGCTTGGCCACGAGCGTCAGGGCCTGCTTGGTGTTGACCAGCCTGACGTCTACGCGCTTCCGGATATTCTCTATGGTCTTGCCAAAGACTGAATGACCATGAGCTTGAAGAAATCCTTCGCGGAGTTGGTCTTGGCCTTGGCGCGATAAGCGGTATTCAGATCCACGTAGTGCTTGAGCCATGGGGATTGCCTGAACCTGATGATCCAACGGCATATCGTAAGCTTCATGCCCATCTCCAAATATATCTTGAGATTTCGACAGTGGAAGGTATATTTTTCACGCTTGCCTAGATGAGACACGAGCTTGCGGACTTTGTCAATCTCCACGTTCTCGGGCGAGAGAAGGTAGTCGTTCTGGGCGTCGTGAAGATCCTGCGGATGTTCGAGATCACATTCTACCATGGTGCCATATTCGTGGTCGTCGGGATAGCTGATAATCCTCTGGATCCGCTGATTCAAAGTCAAAGGGAAGAGGCTGCGACATCGCTCACTCGTAAAGACTATTTGTATCGAAGTAGGTGAGACACTTGGTGGGCTGGGAGCGATCGTAGCTCTCGATGTAGGGGTTATTGGCCTTGGCATAGCGGTGAGAGATCATGGCCATCCCTCCCCTACTCGCCTGCTCAAACATCATCAGCATATTTGGGTCGGAAAGAAGCTCCAATCTTTGTCCAGTGGTTTTTAGGGCGGCGTCGTAGGGCAATCCTGGTGATATTTAGTAGTTGGCAGGGTCAAGCCCATAGTGAGTCTGGCAGATGTTCCTCAAATTTTCCATGATGTCGGCCAGCAGCAAGACGTCGGTTTCTGGGTAGAGATCGTGATAATCGCGTAGGGTCTTGCATTCGAAGGCATCCCAAACCCTCCGGGCGTGCGTATAGTCCTCGTCGGTGATGCCCTCTCCGGAAAGTGCGCTGTAGAAGGCTTCTTTGGGTGGGAGCTGAGTCTCTTCCAGCTTGGCCGGCCCATCCATATAATCGTAGAGAAATACCCTCTTACGAATCATCAGCTCGTGGCTATCGCCAAATCTGGCTTTCACGGTCTTGAATTGGTCGGGGGTGAGGTTCTTGGCTAGATTATCCAGCGAGCTGAGCAAGAAGCGCACCGAATCGACGAATGTTATCTCCAAATTATCCACTTGCTTGGGGAAGCTGATATATTTCTAATCGGTATTGGGGATGCAGTCGATCTTGCCCTCAGTGTATCCAAGCCTTGACGAAAATGTGGGCATCATACCCGCTCAAGTTGTGGAAGAAAATGGAGACGTGCTTCGGGAGCTGGAAATCCAGATTGCATTGGTTGTGTGCTGCGCCGCGATATTTCCCGGTAAGATGGTCGTTGTTCCGAACCTTATCTCCTTCCAATTCATCATCGCAAATGTGACAGTGCTTGCTTGCTTCGAAGCTCTCCTTGTCGTCGTCAGTCATCACCATGGGCTTGGTCTCCTTGTATATCCTTGTATATCTTGATTGCCCATACTTCCTCCTCGATGCACTGTACAGATTTGTTGGCCGCAACGTCCCCGCAGTAGACCACAGGGGCCTTGTAATCACAATGAGCGTACTTCACGTGATAGCAGAAGCCCGATGGTCACTGTAGTGGGTAGGTCTTCGTGTAGGAGTGCGATGGACCCAGCTGCAGGTGTTGAGCTTCTCCGTGAAGCACTCAAAGTCCGCATAGATGATGAATGGGACTCTCATCATCTTTTGGTGGTCCCTTCTTCCGGCATCTCGATCCTGACCGCATCCTTCTGACTGCAATATTCCATATGCTCGTCCAAGATATCCTGCCTGGTAAAATGGCACAAGCATCTACGGTAAAAGTAAGCTTGCCCATTGTAATTTGTGATTGGAGCTCAGAAGGCGTGATAAGCTCTTAATCCAGCAGTAATTCTGCTTGCCTTCGTGCTTCAGAAAGAGGAGATCTACGTGGATGGGGCCCGTATTCTCGGATATCTTGATGGGGTAGACCTCTTTCTCGAATCCATTTACGTGGAAGTTGATGATGGCATTCTGCCTCTCAAATTTATCGATCATCCCGAGCGAGACTGGGAAGTCGATGGCTTCGAATTTAAGCTCATCTTCCTATTTCTTGTACTGAACTACGTGGTAGGTATGATTGCTATCTACCTCATCATGATGAAGGGCAACCAGTATCGCCCACTGGAAGAAGCGATCATCCTTATTTTTCACATTGACGATCGCCTTCTTTTTCGCGAGAGCCGATGGGGTTGGTATAAAGGAGCCCCCCCTTAAGCGGTTTCAATTGGTCAAGATGGATTTCCAGCTTCACGACTTCCCTGAATGTCCACCCGCTTCCTTCTTACATGTACTTTGCCATACTTTCCTTGAACTTCCCCATCATGGAGTCGATTTCCGATTCGAGGTCGTCAGATTCCGTGATAATTTTGTCGTGCGTGATCTGAAGGGACGAGTGACGTTGGTATTTTCTCCGGTCGCGAGGTTGGTCTTCACCATCCCTTCTAGAAGCACTAAGTGCACCTTCAATCCCTTCTTTTTCGCGAGCGTGTTGAGATGGCACTGATGATGGTACTCCGACTTACTTTGAGAAAGGGGGTCACGTCGTGCGACTTTGTTGGTTCGATGACGACCGTGCCAAATACACCATTCAGGGCTTCCCGCCTATCGGTGACCCTGATCTCATCCTCTACTGGGGCATTTTTTGATATCTTCTTCGGCCAGTTGGATCAAATCGTCTCTCTTGAGCTGAGAGTACTTGGTGAAGCCACGATTCTTTGCCAGTGCTTTGAACTGCTTTTTGTTGAAGACTTCCTGGCGGCAAGTTTACGGGTGGTTTCCCCTCGAAGAGCTTCACCAAGGCCTCTTTGTTTTTCCTACTGACCCCCATCAGACCCTCATCCTTAGCTATTTGGCCTAGGATCTTCATGGTCTCTTTGACCACCATCTTACCCTCGACGGGGATGGTCTCCTTTTCCGTCTCGCGTGGTTGCCGTCCTTTCCGGGCTTGCTCATCGTCCCTTCTTCCTCTTGAGTGGGACGCTGCAGTTGGTCTTCTGCTCCCCTGGTTGATGCTCAAATCGCTGGACTTGCCCTGCCACACAATTTTGATACTGCTGGGTGTGCTCATCCACCTGCGCCAGGTGGGGGCATTGCAACACTGCTGCTACTTTTGGGGGTGTTGGGGGTGGGGTGTTGTGCTATATTCCAAATCTTCTTCATTCTCCAAAAAGAAATCCTGGAACCGATCCATCATTTTTCTTTCGGATGTCATATCTCTGTTTAAATCAATCGGTGACATTCTTGCCTTTAAGGTGTCCTTATCCCCACTTTCCTGTGGGACGACTTGTCTTCTACCGAATACATATGCCATTCTTGTATTTACCCTATGCTCAATAAGAATGCTGTCCGTTTGCATTTGGCCGTCGGGGTTGGGGTCCTATGCAGGATTTCCCCTTGAAAAGTGGGGGTGGTGTAGAATTGTCATTTTCATAATACTGCTGTAACTTTGTAAGCGACATTTTTTCAAACTGCAACTTTGTAAGGATCGTTTTTAAATATAGACAAAACAACATCCTACGGAAACAGTTTCAAGGCAATCTACCATTACAACGGCGGTAAAATGTCGAAGGAGCAAGGGAAGTGATGATTACAATAATTGAAGTCCTAAGACATGGCAAAAACGGCAACAGAGAAAAACAAAGACAAAACAAGGACGTGAGACAACCACAATGCAAAGAAATAAAAAGACGACATTAAGAACTAAGGCACTCATGGTGGGAACTCCCATGAAAACCGAGAGTGACATCAGATGTATAATTAACGAAATGTGACGCAAGGTATGAAGCGTGAAATAACTCGTCAAGGTGAAATAACGCTTACATAGTTTACTTTTGATAAATCTGTTATGTGACCATTTTTTGCTTTCCCTTTCGTTCTACTTATAGAAACCATCCGCATTTGATGATCAGTGATAATAAATTCACAAACCCTCATCTGGACACATGACTTATACACACTAAAGTCTTGCAGTGACCTTACGTAGTGGTTTCATAATCTAAGATCGTAGATCCCCTGTTTTTCAGTGTGTTTTCACGGCTGTCTCTAGATCTCACATGAAATGACCGAAAAACAAGATCCAAAGGCTGAAGGGCTCACCTGGGCAAGGACTGATTCAAATAAATCTCTTCAGTTTTCGATTTTATATACAGTACCTTAGTAGACCTCTAAGGTCGATTTTTAACTATGTTCCCCTTTGGCGCCCACCCTGGATAGGTTATTTATGTTTGCCGGAAAAAATTTCAAAGGGTATAATCCGAGGACTGTTGTGACCATTTTTATTCTAATATTGATCCAATGGTTTAAGATTTAAAAAATAAACGGAAAGTTTTGAAGAGTTTACGAGAGAAGGACGTATATTTGGTATATTTTTGATAAATATCTTAATTCATAGGACTAGAACATTTTTACAAGAATATTGAACAATGATCCTTACTAAAAGAATTATAAATGCCATGTTGCAGATACTTCAAGGACAAAAATAATAACGATGCATTTTTAGCCGTTTTGCTAACTTTTTATATACAGGAAAACTGTTATTAATGCTTTGAAATGGCAGCTGAATAATTAACTAGAAATTCGAGAAGGCGACAATATGTTTCGAAAATGACTTACACATATTGTCGTCGGCGACAATCTGTACCGGCCATAATATGTGAAGGGCGGCAATATGTGACGATACACCTGCACATATTGTTGCCCGCGACAGTCAATACGTGCCATAATAATGCGCAGTTGTAGACACCCAAACTACCTTAAAACCGCCATGCCCCTTGCCTCATTATAATAAGTGATATCGGTATACATACGCCTACATGTATATTTTCATTGGAAGTATAATTTAATGAATTGCCATGTTATTATGAAAATTCAATTCTTGGACCATAATATTGAATTAGTTACATGCATGTATATGTGAAAAGGTGAACAATAAGAAGCACCGCACAGTTTATTCCAATGTCGAAATGACTGGATTTTTATAACAAATTTGCCTTATTTTAATTTTCACCTGTAACTGTATTTATGATCAACGAAGTGCTATTTATCAATTTCATTTAATATTGCAATCATTTATTTTAAATTTTAACTGAATAATTTCATTAAAAGTTTGGAAAATATTGGAGTATATTACTTACAAAAGTCTGCTGAAAATATGACATGTGCCGGACAGAACATCGCCAACACCGCCAAAACAAAAAATATAATTGTTGAGGCATCTAAACATTTACTTCTTTGGTGTTGAGGAACTTCATAAACATGATAAACATATCTCACATTCTGCTCATTATGCATTTCCCTTAGCCATGATAAGCCATACTTTATTTTCTTAAAGCAGTTGGTAATGAAATTTGTAGCTGTTTGATTACCATTTTCTGTGTTCATTTGTTGAAGTTGTGAAATCTGCTGTTGAGTGCCTGCAATATAACAAAGATTATCCATTACGATATATTTACTTTATTTTACTTAAGTTAAATTAGATGGAAGCGATTGTAATACATATTGCTACTCCGAGTTTAGGACAAAAGTATTCTACTTGGATCTAAAAAATACAAAATTTAATGCATCTTTTTGGCACATTTATCCTTAAACAATAAAAGTGAAAAGTTCATGAAATAAAAGTATATAATGTGCTATCACTAATAAGACCTATTGGCAAACACAATGAAACAACAAAATTATGCATCTAAAATGTATGTACTAACTACGATAATATGAAAAAAACCATACCAAAAATCTACATTATATATAATACAAAAATTGTCAACAGTGACAATCTCTACACTCATCAATGATGTAGAATTTTTAAAATGCAGCAAATTAAAGGAATAGTTAACAAAAAATCTTAAAGTTTTAAATTAATTATCTCCTTCGAAGAACATAAACAAACTAGATTTGCAATTGCAAGCAATAGCCAATGTCACCCAGACCTCCAATTCGACGATTCCACCTTATTCGCAGCCTCAAAATCTACTCAGAAATCAATTTTCGTTGAACTCTGACAATGTTGTAATTTTGACGTATTTCGGTGGCCATCTTGAAAATGGCGGCCATTTTGAAAATTGCGGCCATTTCGAAAATTTCAAACGCACAGCATACAACTTAAGATGGTGCTCCAACTTTGTGCAAAGTTTGAAATCATTTCAAAATAACTGAAGTGATCGGAAAATCTAATGCTTTGTGCTTCAAGTGTCTGCTTATTTTATGTCTATAGGATTCCAATGCAATTTATGCAACTGTTACACGGAAGGTAAATTCACTAATTTGTCTTTGCAGCCGAATCATTTGATGATTTTTTTCCAACCAAGTATTGCGTAAGCATTAGATTATTGGACAAATTACAACGTCAAGATACTAATAAATAAGAACTATCGTCTTTCTCTGCGCTTATCTCAGCCTGCACAGCACTTCCACAAACGCCATATTCGGTTAACCCGGACTTATCAAGAGGTTAAGCTGGAGTTATCAAGGAGTTCTTCCAGCGTTTGACAATCAATATCCTTTTTATCCGTTTCGCAAGAAATAAATCTTAAACAGATGAAGAATCTCTTATTTTCTGTTTTTAATTTTGTTAACAAATTGCCGTCACCAATACACAAAAATACAAACGAGACGTCAGAAAAACTACTGGACTTTATTTCGGTTTTCTCACATAGTTCGTTCAAAACATTTCTAAATTTGATAACGTAGAGTTTGACAAAAAACCTAATAAACTATTGTATAGAAACACGAAATAAAAGACGATAAACACGTTAACTGAATTTTGAAAGCTTGAATATTGTAAAATCTCATCCCGTTCGCCAGAATATGAAATATGGGTCTCCTTTCACTGCGCTCACTTGTCCCTGTGTTTCATATGCTGGCTCACACGATGATATTTTACGATATGCAGATGTCAAAATCCAGATAACATAAACAAATTAGATTTCTCTTTAACAATATTTTACAAAAGGATATAAAGTAAATGAACATGAGACCATAACACATATGTTTACATCAACTGCAACAACTTCAATGAGCTGTATGGCCGTTTCGGAAATTGATTCATCATCAGCAGCACTAGAACCAAAATAAAGGAAATCCATAATTTAAAGAAATGGTGAAAATGCAAAACCAAACGAAATCCGAATAATCAGTAATATCAAATATAGAAAAGGAAAAGCTACGATGGAGGGAGTTAATCCTTAGGTTTTAGAATTTACATAGTTTAGATAATAGTTGTTGGACAAAGTGTACACATGAGATATTATCTCATGTACATGTACACCCTATCTAACGCCTTGGACACAATATAATGACATTTTATGTGTCATTTATGATGAAAAATAAAATTCAACACAGAATGTTTTCCCTGTTTTCTTCTGACAGTGTGGACATTTCTACCTTTTTAATGCTTTGCTGCATTAATTTTATATAATATCTTGGTTTAAAAATGAAACACTCGCTAAAATTGAAATTTCCACCCTCATAAGGAAAACTCTTAATTCTAGTCAAATTACATATTTAAACCAATTTATTCACAGCTGTTTGATAGAGGGCATATGTAGATATAACTAGAAGAAAAAAAATCAATTTGGTCTATTTTTGAAGAAATTATTGCAAAAATAGTTTGAGTTTGACAGATGCTGCTTTTTCCCACTTTCAGATACCCTTAAATTAGATATGAGGCAGAAAACAAGCTAATCAAAGCTTAAAGTAACTTAAATGTAAAGTTGAAACATGGCCGAAAGTAAATACAAACAAAACCAATTACATGTCTGGACGTGCGTCACCGTCACTCATGTTCAACCGAGAAAGTGTTTTTTTTTCCACATAACACAATGTTATGTATAGGCTTGCCAATTTAAACAAGTATTTATTTACCTTATTACCAAAACATTCTTCAAATGCAAGTAATAATTGATGAAGTTCAACCCTATTACTGGTAGACACACACAAAAAAAATAATAGACAAAAAAAAAAAAAAAAAAGAAAAAAAGAAAAAAAGAAGAAGAAAAAAAACAACAAGAAACAAAACAAAACAAAACTCAATGTACAAAGTTGAAGAAAGCATAAAATGAAAATAGTCTATATCACTTCAACAAAGGTGAAAACCATACATGAGTTTCAAAATAGATATACTTTGAATCTTTATGAGAAAATATGTGAAAGCAATGCCAAAATTCAAGAATAGATGTTTATGATCAGTGCGTTCAAAACTCTTCAACATCTCTGGACAAAAACTGAGTACCATGATGAATATGATGAAATAAAGTACCAAGTTAAATAATGGATAAATTTGACATTTTATAATCAAAACTAGCCTAAAAGGGAGGTTCACATCATCAATGTGTTCAAACAACAGTGCAAAGTTTCAAAAACATCAAGTAAAAGGAGTCACAGTTTCACACTACATAAAATCAGTAACGTAATGTTAAAATTTGATGAAAAAATGACTAAGTTCAACAATAGATCAATTCAACAATTTTAATCAAATCTCCCCAAAAGGGAAGGTGCACATCTTCAATGTGTCCAATACAACTGTGCAAAGTTTCAGAAGTATCGGGTTATAGGTGTCTGAGATTCAGATTACACAAACTTGGTACCATAATGTTAAAATTTGATGAAAAATGACTCAGTTCAACAATGGATATATTTGACATTTTTTTCTTCAAATCTTACCAAAGGGGTTGGTGCACATCTTCAATGTGTCAAAAATTACTGTGCAAAGTTTCAAAAGCATCAGGTATAAGGTGTATGAGTTTCAGATTACACAAAGTTAAAAATTGATGAAAAAATGTTCAACTATAGATCAATTCAACAATTTTATTCAAATCTCACCAAAAGGGAAGATGCACATACATCTTCAATGTGTCGAAAACAACTGTGCAAAGTTTCAGAAGTATCGGGTTATAGGTGTCTGAGTTTCAGATTACAAAAACTTGGTACCATAATGTTAAAATTTGATGAAAAAATGACTCAGTTCAACAATGGATATATTTGACATTTTTTTAATCAAATCTCACCAAAAGAGAAGGTGCACATCTTCAATGTGTCAAAAATTACTGTGCAAAGTTTCAGACGTATCGGATTAAAGGTGTCTGAGTTTCAGATTACACAAACTTGGAACCGTAATCTTAAAATATGATGAAAAAATGACTAAGTTCAACAAAATATAAATTCGACAATTTTTATTCAAAGCTCACCATAAGGGGAGGTGCCCATCTTCAATATGTCCAGAACAACTGTGCAAAGTAGCAGAAGTATCGGGTTAAAGGTGTCTTGAATTTCAGATTACACAAACTTGGTACCCTAAAGCCTGACGGACGGACGGACCGAGTCAAGCGGCTCCTAGACCTGCGGTCACCGTTGGTGACGCAGGTAAAAATTTTACAAATACATTCAATACCTTATTATTTAGAACCTAGTAAATGCTCAAGTGAAGCATCTACGGATTGGACATAACTGAGGATATATGTCTTAATGCATATTATTTTTACTTGCTCAGAAATCTTATGTACCATATTTTGATAGGAAACTATTTAGACAATACATGAAAAAAGATTTTTCTTTATATGATTAATTTTTTTAAGAAGTGCTGGGATGATTTGCTGTCTTTACTCTGTTTTGAGACACTTTATAAAGAACTAAGAACAACCTTATCAAAGCTCATATTAGCTTTAAATTTATGTTTATACATAAACAAAAGTAAAATTAATAGAGATTTTTTCAAACAACAACATTCACAACTTAATTACTTTGATAATTTATAAAACCATAATCAAAATGTCTACGGATGGGACAAGCCTCAATGTTATCATAGTAAAATATGAAGACCCTTTTGCTTCTTTATTAACCTTTGTATGATATATTCCCCGACATTAGTATTTTTTGAACAATTTAAAATGAATTTCATTCAAGACCTCAACATTGATGAAACGAAAATTTTCGTAATAAATATTTGATTTTATGAACCAGTGTGTGTTTTTAAGTGTGTCTACGGATGGGACTTTGCTAGATTTTGTGTCATAAAAAATACTTGTCGGAGAATTTTCGTAAAACTATCTGATATTCATATAGCACAACTAACTTGCAAAAAACTGAATGGTTTATTTGATCAGCCTGAAAGCATAAATCAATGTAGCAGGTGTGTCTACATGTGTCTACGGATGGGACAAAAATCTTCAGTTTTTAAAAGAGCACTAATTCTGTATAAACATCTGATCAAAATAAATCTTTTGGTGTTGAGTATAGGAAGCCTTGAAATGTTCATAAAACATATGGTTGTATTAAATGTTGTAATTTAAAATACTGATTTTAACTACTGTATCAACAGTAAAAAAAACCTAAAAAGCGTAACGAGTGGTGTATTCAGTCTTTACGGCATAGTTCTGGCAAATTTGATCATATTTTTACAAAATAACTTGTAATAGAAAGCTGGATAAATTTCACACAATCGAACAAGTATTTATAAACAATAAATACATGATGTTAAGTGCTATATTAATCTAAGATTCATGCATCACAAATAAACACAAGAGTAAATGGATTAATACGGTCACAGTTTAATTAGTATTGCGTGAACACGATATGACAAGATGAACGAAACAGACCGCCAGATATTACCGGAAAGGTTTGGGCAAGCCTGTGCTTCGCTGATACCAACGAAAGCTACAATCCTCCACGATACCCTAATAGAGAGATTATCAGGACCATGAGCTCCGTATGATCGACTGCATTCACACCACGAACTCTCTGGTAATTTCAAAGAGTCCCATAAGTTCCGAAATGGTACCAAATCAGGAACTGGCCTCTCTGGTAACAAAGATGACCAACCATACCATACATATAGTAATTATTTATAACCATTTATAACCATAAGTCCCTGTGGTACCACAGGAGAATACCCAGAATATGAGCTCCCATACAATGTGGATGTTCAATAGTCCCATGTTCATCTTGCCATATCCCGCTCACTGAACCACTGTGACACTTTATTTTATTACATAGTAAATCAAAATTACATAGCTGATATATGTAGAATAATAAAAGAGAATATTTCAATTAATAAAATTAATGTCAATGATGCAAATTAATAAAATTAATGTCAATGATGCAAATTAATAAAATTAATGTCAATGATGCAAATTAATAAAATTAATGTGAATGATGCAAAAGAAAATCAGGTGTATGTTTGCAAAATATTTCAAGGTTTAACTTGACTGTCAGTGATGGAAATTTAAAGTTCAGATTGATGTATTCAAACGACATTAAGAGAAAATGAATGTAACGGAATGTCAGTATTACGACCTGTAAACTGTCTAAATGTACTCCATGCTATGGCATCTGTTGAAAAATCACTTAGGAAATGTCCATCCCTGTCGGAAATTTCTTCTTCTGGGTTTAATATACTGCCATCATCTGTCCGAATAGGCGTCACAGGCATGCTGCAGACTGAAAAATTAACAAAACAGCAGCAGAAACATTCCTTGGATTAAGTCATTAAGACTGAGCATTGACGGGGAGGTGGGTGGGAATTTTGTTTAAGAGAAGCCGATCGGACTCGTTGCATGAATGAGAATGAATATTGTACTACAGAACACATTCAAGGCGGAGCAACAACCAGTTTGACAGGCGTGAGAAATTATATTTCTAGCTGGCACGTGTATTTTACTTTCACTTATATTAAATCAGTTTATCTTTCATCGATAAACTGTATTAATTTAAGATTCATGAATCACAAATAAACACAAGAGTAAATGGATTAATACGGTCACAGTTTAACTAGTATTGCGTGAACACGATATGACAATATGAACGAAACAGACCGCCAGATATTACCGGAAAGGTTTGGGCAAGCCTGTGCTTCGCTGGTACCAACGAAAGCTACAATCCTCCACGTACCCTAATAGAGAGATTAGCAGGACCACGAGCTCAGTATGATCGCCCGCATTCACACCACGAACTCTATGGTAATTTCAAAGAGTCCAATAAGTTCCGAAATGGTACCAAATCAGGAACTGGCCTCTCTGGTAACAAAGATGACCTGCCATACCATACATATAATAATTATTTATAACCATTTATAACCATGAGTCCCTGTGGTACCACAGGAGAATACACAGAATATGAGCTCCCATACAATGTGGATGTTCAATAGTCCCATGTTCATCTTGCCATATCCCGCCACATGATCGGGTATCAAACCAAAGATTACGCCTTCTGAAGTGATACCCGATCACCGCCACGCAATTCCCAACCCAGAAACCCTATGTCCTCCTCCTTAATTATCAGTAACTACAGGTGGGACTGTGAGTGGTCCATCAACAGTGAGAAACTTGTCCAAGGCACCTTGTATGTTATTTAAGTAAATATCAATTCCAATACCTGACATATGTGTCCCATCGTGTCTAAAGAGAGTAGTCTCTTTTGCTCTTATATTTGGATGCCTAATTACACAACCACCAATATTCATTACAAAGTTTCTCACTTGTAGATTAATTCTCTTGCGGGATTTTTTCTAATGCCTTACCGTTAATGGCGTTATGCCAATATCGTCTTTGCAAAATCTCTGACCATAAAATTTTAACACCTGGTATCAAGATCTGAAGGCGTAACAGATCACATTCAATATCAGCTGATAATTGCTTAGATTTAACCAAACCAGTATCATTTGAGGCCAACTGAACTACAACATGTGTAGGTGGAGGATGGGATTTTAAATGAGCTTCAATCGCACTATTGAATTCCCCCCCATTTCATTCCCCGTTTTCCAAGCCAAGAAACATAAGCACATTTTACGTTAAGCCTAAGTGAGTGCCCCCTGGTCTTGAAGCTACACCTTTGCTTGCCCAAAAAGCTAATGATGAACCAATTATCCATATGGCTTTTGAACCTATAAATTAATATCAGACAGATTAAATCTAAACCCTGAAAGAAAATATATTATTTATGCATTGACACACATCTTTACAGTGATAGCAATATCTTCAATAAACAGCTGTTGAATGTTTATATATTTAATTACAAGTCGTAAATCTCTCTTTAACAGTATGTTTACATAGAAAGACGAATGTATTTTAGATATGCATCTGAACTCCAACGACCCCATTTTTGTATTGTTTTGTCATCTATATTCAAGCGTTTGGCTTCCGTAGCCCCACCCACTCTACTCTAAATGAGTGATTTCTGTAATGCCCGGGAATTCCACAAAAAGTCAGTGCTTTTTGTAAAACAGACGAAAATTGATATCTTGTTAGATGCGTGTAAAGGATTTGAGAAGATGATGATTGCCTACAGCGAAGATAATTGTCGAGAAGTTTCACGGGACATATAATATCATCTTTTTGTTTGCATATAATCAATGTTTTGATCGATTTTGGAACTGCGAATTATAACGAACATTTCTTCGCGGTTTGGGCAATATATTATGTCGGAAATTGTGAGGCAGTGTTTTCCGACTTCATGTTTACTATCACATGTAATTTCTCCCACTCTTAGTAAACCGAAAAAAACATAAGCTGAAGACGGAGCTAAACATCGCTGTCTCATACGTAGAATTACAGATTTGGGGGAAGAGATTGTGTTAAGCGCTTTAGCAGGCTTAGCGATATTGGTAATCTAATGTCTGGTTTGTTAGGACGAATTCGTTTTAACCTTTCAAGCATTTTAGAAACAAGAAATGATTTAGTATTATCCCCGGTTGATCGCATTTTATGCTCATGACTGATTCCTGATTGTAGAGGCTGAAAGGCCCCTACGGGAGAGGTAAGCAATGAAATATAATATATCATGAAGCGATGCTGGCCAAATATCCTCTAGGTTGTGTGAAGATCGAAATGAATTGAATGTTTCGACTGCCGTTTTGTACGTTTTCCAATTCTGTCTGCCATTGAAGCATATAAAAGTGTTTGAACTTCGGAGTCTAAATATTCCAAAGATGGGCAGGGATTTCCGTCCTCTGTATTTGGTCTGCCTCTGGACACAATCGTCGAAAACCCTGCCAATCAGACCGAGAAAGAAAATCACAAATTTTGTTATTTTTCCCTATTATGAGGACACCCTTAATGACAATATTGTGTTGTAGAGAATACAAAACTAATTTTCTGACAAGTGTCATGACTCGACGGGATTTTGATGATTTTTTGTTGATGATATGTACGACCGACATATTATCAATGTTGAATATTATTTTCCTGTTTTTGAGAAGACTTCCCCAGATGTTCAAAGCGACGACTACGGGAAATAGTTCTGAAAAGGTTATGTCCTTGAGAATGCCCTTTTCGCCCCAGTCTTTTGGCCAACAACCTTGTGTCCATCCATGACCTTGAAAATATATTCCAAATCCAAGATTTGTTCCCCCAGCTGCGTCAGAAAATAGGCCATAAATCGTCTAACATGACGGACACCCCGTTATATTCGGACAAGAAAGATATCCAAACTTCAATATCCCCTTTCATAGATTTTGATACACGTATTCTGTGATGCGGTTTTTTAATATTACAAGTGGCATCAATGAGCCTCCTACAAAAGGCCCTCCATGGAACCACTGCTTTGCAAGCAAAATTTAATAACCCAATAAGAGATTGTAATTGACGTAGGGTGACATGTTTGGCTTTTAAGGTAAAGTTTAAAGTATCTTTTAAGTCTTTTAACTTGTCCTGGGAGAGGCGTAATTCCATCTTAGCTTGAGAGTGTCGAATTCTATCCCCAAGAATGTCAAAAATTTAGTGGGGACTCCCCATAAATTACAAATATCTCTGAAATTCCTAAGTGTTTTCTCGCAAGTTGATGTATAAGGGTCGCCACCAAATAGAAAGTCATCGAGGTAATGAATAATGTTTTGATTATGACAAACAGTTGCTGTATACCAATGTAGGGCGGTCGAGAATTTCTCAAAGAGCGAGAAAACTAATCGATGCTCCAAAAGGAACACACATGTCATAATAGAATTTACCCTCAAACATAAAACCCAATAGGTCAAAATCTGATGGGGATACCCTTAAGAGTCGAAAAACGCTTTTTACATCGGTCTTGGCCAATTTCCCCCCAACCCCGATGCGCTTGATTAACTTAACGGCATCGTCAATACTGGAATAACTAACAGAGAACACACGTCATTGTCTATAAAATGATTTAAGGAATTTCCTTGCGGGTATGAAAAATTATGTTTTAAACGGAAGTCACCGTTTTTTTTCTTAGCAAGAAATAAAGGCGATACTCGTAATGTGGGAATGGGAAGAGAATCGAAAGGGCCAGCTACCCTACCAAGAGTAACTTCTTTCATAATTTTAGCACGAACAATATCTGAATGCACAGATACATCTTTTGGATTTTTGGAAATTATAGGGAGTCGGGGTCCATTATATTGTAATTCAAAGCTATACTTCAATCCATGAATTATCTCTTTTTTAACAAGTTAATCGGGGTTAAAAAGCAAAGATTGTTCTACTTCGTCCGGTTTGATTGGAGACGATCCTAAAGAATAAAGCAAAAATTCACTACTTGCCGTTACCGTTTTTGGATAGGTGATCTTTGGAGCAAATTGAACACTTGTGTGCAAAGTTACAATTTTTCCCAAAGTGGCACCCCCTTTATTGTAGGCCCAGCATATTGCACGAAACTCCCGGTGGGAGTTGGAGCCGGAAGAGCCGGAAGGCTCCTCTTTTTTCCTGTTCATTTACAGGATTTATGGCCCCTGGAGTTGTCCGGTTGGTGTTACCATATCCATATTCTTTAGGAGGGGTAGAAAAATAAAGGAACCAGAGCTCCATATCAACATCGCTCCAATTAGTATGTGGTGAACGGGCTTTTCAGGCGATACTGTTCGTCGTAATCGACCCATCCAATACCAGAGATTCTGGAGGCGGCTAACCTGACATTGTGCATGTATTTTAGAAATTCTTGTGCTTTACCTGGCCATTTTTCTAACGTGACATCCATAAAAATCATAAAGGCAGAGGTCCACACATGTATGTTCATGCACGATTCGGCGATTTTTGTTTTGCACAACGGATAAATGTCCCCCCCCCCCTTCACCCTGATATCGCCTGTGGGCTGAAATTCATAAGTCAAAACCTTGGTGGATTTAAGGAGAATACTTAGATCTATGTACTCTCCACTCCATATTTTTCTTTAATTTTAGCAGGAATATGGGAACTTATAGGGTCAGATTTGCTTGTGATGCATTCGGGCGCCGGGGTCCCTTGAACAATTCCCAAGCCCACCAATCCCATATCCTCCCCAGAATTATTTATATGAGGAATGGTTGACATGCCGGCAGCATTTCCTTGGCCTGTTCCGGTGGTCCTTTGGTATGGGACAGTTTCGTCTGATGGTCTTGTCATTATATCGTCCTGCTGTAAATTTTGTGTTGTCGGATCTCTCGTTGTTGGACTTCCTGGTCCCATGGAGACTTCAACAAGATCCTGTGCTGTTGATCTAATGCTACCGACTGCTTTCTTTTGCCTTTTTTGAATGGGTTCAGGTTTTGAAGGTACTTTTTTCTGTCGCTTTGGAGGCATTATAGAATGCTTGTCAAAGTTAAATCCAACCAATATCACTTGTACAATGTATTGTATTCAAACTTCTTTTCGTAAGTTATTTGTATGCAATAGTTATTATATAACTCCGTATCAAAACTGTATGTCGATAAAGAAATACACAAATTTGTTTGTATGCAAAAGTTA
Organism: Modiolus philippinarum; assembly: GCA_002080025.1. NCBI lineage: Eukaryota > Metazoa > Mollusca > Bivalvia > Mytilida > Modiolidae > Modiolus > Modiolus philippinarum. The sequence continues at coordinate 89,681 of MJUU01016053.1, read as the reverse complement.
GTATATATAGTTCCGTATCATAGAGCAATACACAATTTTGTTTAAGAGAAGCCGATCGGCCTCGTTGCATGAATGAGAATGAAAATTGTACTACAGAACACATGTGTGTTCAAGGTGGAGCAACGACCAGTTTGACAGGCGTGAGAAATTATATTTCTAGCTGGCACGTGTATATTACTTTCACTTATATTAAATCAGTTTATCTTTCATCGATAAACTTTATTATTTTGAAAAAGGTTTTTTTTATTAAATGACACATCGTGACGATCATTTTTGGGCCATTTTTGGTTGAAAAAATATAAAAATTGAAAAATTGGGAAGTAAGACCATTACCAAACAAACTTCTTTACAGTACAATATTTATGCTGCCTTCAAGTAAAGAAAGAGAAGTATATTATTTTCCTGTGATAAAGATATGTTTCATTATTTTGAAAATGTCATTATATTGTGTCCAAGGCGTAAGAAAAGAGCATACATCTCTACCACGGGGAATTGTTTTACGAACTCCACACTGCAATAAAAGACAAACTTCTGTATTGAATATTTTACAAAAGGATATGGAGTAATGAACATGAGACTATAACACATATGTTTACATCAATTGCAATTAATTTAATGAGCTGTATGGCTATTTCGGAAATTGATTCCTCATCAGCAGCACTAGAACCCAAACAAAGGAAATCCATAATTTAAAAAAATGTTGGAAATGCATAAAAGCAAACGAAATCCGAATAATCAGTAATATCAAATATAGCTAAGGAAAAGCTACGATGGAGGGAGTTAATCCTTAGGTTTTAGAATTTACATACATTTAGATAAAAGTTATTGGCAAAAGTGTACACATGAGATATTATCTCATGTACAAGTACACCATATCTACGAAAAATAAAGAGCATACATCTCTACCACGAGGAATTGTCTTACCAACTCCATACTGCAATAAAAAACAAACTTCTGTATTAAATATTTTACAAAAGGATATGAATTAAATGAACATGAGACCATAAAATATATTTTTACATCAACTGCAATAATTTTAATGAGCTATATGGCCATTTCGGAAATTGATTCCTCGTCAGCAGCACTAGAACCATTTCCATCTACGACAAACAGGAATATTTATAGTATAACTAATCGACCGTGATGAATATCAATAATATTAATGTCACGAGTGCCGAACAACTCAGGGTTAAACGAGTTTTGAAGCTTGTTCCAAAACGAGTTTAATCCTTTACGTTGTTTGACACGAGTGACATTATTATTGATATTCATCACGGTTGATTAGTTATACTTATTATTATATAGATTTTCAAATCTATAAACAGATTTTGGATGCGATTTTATGGGGATTATCTTTTAATATCAATGCACCATTTGTTTACATTGACGATAATTATGTGACATCATTTCCTAGAGTGAAAATAAATTGTTTATTTCATTGAGTGAAAATATGAGATTTATTTGACTGAGAAAACTCGATAAATCACCGCTATCTATATAATAATGTTATCGCATTTTAACATCGCAAATGGTAACATGAATTTTATTTTTAAATAATATATATTTTCGCAATATTCGTTTTCATTTTTCTAAGATTACGACACCTATAACAATTTGTAAGTTTTTTAACAAATCACAGAAAAAACATTGTCATTAAGACACACATTATTTATATATGTAGCGAATAAAAGCATGCAAAGTATGCAACAGCAAACTACTTTCACTATTTCATGCTAATATACAAGTATTGTAGGAACAAATCGATAAGAACTCATATTATTCTACAATAAATTCTTAACTTAAGGGAGGGCGAGTGTGAGGAACTTTATTATCAAAATAAAAAAACTCTTGCTTTTTGTTTCGTAAAGATTTGCGAATAGAACAACATAAGTAATTTTTTTGAAAATCCATCGAAGAATATTTTGGCGAGAAACTTCATTTTGCATTAGCTGCGTATATGGCTTAAAATATATATAAAAATGTGTAATTGGAAGTTAATAAAAGTTTGTACATTGTCTATTTTATGCATTTTAAGTGACGTATGACCAAAATAAAAAAGTTCCATGTACAAAAAAAATTAACCCTATTTGAAAGGATAAAATCCCGGGGATATCAAATGCTTCGGAAAACTGAAGCTCATACACCCTTAACTAATAAATAATTTTAACTGATCAAGATCGCTTCACTTGTCTTTGAACAAAAGGCCGTTGTCTCCCTCTGAACATTGTCTCAAATTATTATATAACCCTCACCTAAATTTTCTAGATTTCAACAAAGCTATCAGATAAACATAAGGTACTGAATCAATAGAAAAAATTTAAACAACTTGGCCCAAACATGCCCATAAGGCACTGAATGAATAGTAAAGACATGCTCCAAATTAAAGAAAAAAATGACTTTTGTAATAAAATATAGTCAACCAGTTTGGGTATTTGCATAAGAAAAAGGTCTCAAATATCATTAAGAAAAGTACCATTGTTGCTGTCTAATGATTCACAGCTAAATGGGTATAACATTTTATTATGTATAAAGCATTTGAATTAATACTGTCACGTACATTTTAGCCGTTGCATTTCAATGATCAATGTCACATAGGTCATGAAAATTGAAATTTGTGTTTTCTCACTGTGCCAAAATTCAATTAAAGGTAACATTTAACAGCAACAGTGGTACCTTATATAAATGTAGTGTGTTCTGACATTTGCACACATTAAACAAATCTTCATATCCCTGTCTTATTAATATGTACCAAATTAGAGCGATTATATTTTAAGAAAGATTCACCAAAGGGTAAACACAACCTTATATTTCTTCAGTGAATAGGAGCACCATATATAGCATACATTTTGACTCGTGGGGCCATCTCTTATGTTACCTTGAAAGCCAGGATTATTAGTCGTGCTTTCGATGGTATCAATTATGTGCCTGAATGTTTTGAAATCACATTCACCCTCTTGGCTATCCTTGGTTTCAGCATTCACAATATCTTTATCCATTGCCTCTTTCATAAACATTTCGATATGGTGTTCCAGGGTTTCATGGACATGCAAGAATGAACTCATATTTTTATGCTGAAGAATCTGCTCCGATAGGTTGTAACATTCCTCCGCATTAGAAATGAAAGTCTCAAATTTTTCTTTCTGTCGGACTGTTTGTTGCCTTCTACGCTTAAAGTAGTTAGTATTATTTGTTTGAAGTTTTTGTTTCTGTTGATTTAATACACGAACACCATTGTTATATAATTTATTGATTTCTCCAGAAAACATTAGTTGCTGATGGTTCAATGATGTGTCTATATCCTTTAGTCTTTCTTGCATAGATCGGACACTTACAATTTTGTTCTTCAGTTTGGAAAGAGAATTTGTAAGTGATTGTTTTCTGGTGCCAAACGCATGCGTTATTTCTTCTAGATTGTGCTTACTTATATCTCGGTGCTCGTTTAAAGCACAAATAGGACAGATGACACATTGACATGAACTACAAAAATATTTTAGAAGCGCATTTTCATGTTCAGAATTTTGACAAACGTCAGAAATTATTTCAGATGATTTTCCCTTTGATTTCAGATTTAAATCATGTGACGGCTTCTTATTTTTATGAATTTTTCTACAATTTTCACAAAACAATATTTTACATTGAACACAAAAGTAGCTGATTTCCAATCTGATAATATTGCCGCATCTGGAGCATTGCAAATTCTTAGCAGTACTTTCCTGGGTTTGTAAAAATGATGTTAAATCGCGTCGTACATTATCTTTAGGTAATTCCAAAACTCCTTGTAGACCTAGATTGTGCTGTGTGTTACAGGAAGGGCATTTCACACATTTTCTAATGCAGAGTTTTTTCAAACAAGCAGAACAAAAAGCATGTAGGCAAGGAAGAAGCCTTGGCAAGCGGTCGTCTTCGTTGAATACTTCTGTACAAATAATGCACTCTAGATATCGTCTTTCTAGTTCAGATATTAAGTCATCTGTTGAAGTAGATGCCATTTTCTGAATGCAGATTACTGAAAATAACAAAAGTGTGAAATGAATACAGTAGGTCGCATACATAACCTCTCGTCTAAGTTAACTTGGTAGCAGTCATGGGAACAGTCCTAAGTTAAATTGAAATTTACTTGCATCAGTCTGCTCTAACCTGTCATAGAGCCCTGGCCGCTCTGAAATGTCATACAGCCATAGAAACGTTCAATATTTCTTAAGGGACCGGCTATTTAACNTGAACAGGGGGGGGGGGGGGTATGGTTGTTCCTTGTTTATTTTTTTAACTAGTATAAACAAAGAAATTTTTTTTGAAAATAAGCATTATTTTTGGGGGCAGAAAGATTTTTTTTCATCATTTTTGCAGCCAAAATATTTTTTTTCACCTAAAATCAGCTTCAGAATATTTTTTTCGAAAAAAAATAGCCCCCCCCCTTTCAGGTTAAATGGTCGGTCCCTGTGTGAATCGTGTGCGTTCCTGGTGTAATTCGTGTTCGCGGTCAGACTTAAAAGCACCCGAGAGCGCCCGGGAAGGTAAAAAGCGCCCGGAATATATTAATCCCTTCATAATTATACCATTCAACACTATAGGAGTCTCTTTGATTCTTTTGTTTTAATGATTATTTTTTTTTCATTTCTCAGACAAAATACTGTAATTTTAAAAAGTCATCTTAGTGCAGTTTCTTCCGGACTTGCATAATTACTGCAAATTAACTTCGTGGCCAATCCGGGGGAACACAATTGAAGTAACAATTCTAAAAAATGTAAAATTGCTTCATAAGGAACTCAGGAATATCATACAATCACTTTGAACATAAACAGAGATGGCAGATCGGCAATTATTTTAAAACTCGCCGTTTATTGTTATTTATTTACATTTTAGAGAGTGTCTTCGTCGTAGTCCGCGATCTCCATTCATATGTCTCAAAGACATTAAGAAAAGTGCAAAAGAAATACTGACACAGGTTTTGTAGTCTTTGTTGTAAAATCGGATCCTTTAATCTGTCATTTCATATTTATATGTTTTTTAGTTCCAGTACAAAGTGAAATATAAATAATGAGGTTCCATAGGAGTTTAAGCATTCAATATGGTTGATCAAGAATGTAAAATATTACTTCATGTTGAGTGAATGAATATTTACATTGTGTCTTCTTAAAATATTTAATGGCAAGCACTGAATTGTTCATTCCTTGTATATCACTAGGTAGATGTCCTTGATATAGGATGTGGCCTCCTATTTCGAAGTTATTTGGTAATGAATACTTCTTTTTTTACTACTTTTGGATTATGGCTTTCCATATTACTTGATATTATTGCTGTTGATGATAGGTTACTCCTTGAAACACTGCACAGCATAACGAAATTAACTGTTTTTTCTGCCACTTCGGTCTTTTTGTATTTTTTGTAAATACATTGAAAAGTTGTAAGATTGTTTTGTGGCCCCTCATAGTTAACCTTTCTCGAGTTGTTACTATTCAGCAGGCAAAACTTAAGACCACATGATCCACTAATTTACAGGAATTTCTAGCAAGGTGTACAGATTTAACGTTTCCCAGTATACCTACTTTATATATGTTGTCATTTCGTTCGGCATTTCCTCAAAATAGATATGAAAAATTTCCTCCGGGCGCTCTCGGGCGCTTTTTTGTATGACCCCCGTGTGCGTTCATCGTTTAAGTCGTGTGCATTCAATGTGTCAATCGTGTAACATTCTCCGTTCTTTTGCTCGTTTTATTCAAAATCCGCATTGCAGGCTTTGATATACTATCGAATTGAGAGAAAGTGGCTGTTTTCATATGTTTTAGGTTAAATTACAGCAAGTTTCATTGTTGTTGGCATCGATATAACATCAAATGGAGAAAATGTGCCTTCTTGTATGTGTTTAAGGTTAAATTACAGCAAGTTTCAGTGTTCGGGACATCATTACAATATTAACAGGAGAAAATGTGCCCTTTCTTATATATTTTAGGTTAAATTACAGAAAGTTTCAGTATTGTGAGCATCATTGCAATATCAAAAGGAGAAAACGTGCCTTTTCTTATATATTTTAGGTTAAATTACAGCAAGTTTCAGTTTTGGCAGCCATCAATATAATATCGAATGGAGAAAATGTGCCTTTTCTTATATGTTGTAGGTCAAATAACAGCAAGTTTCAGTATTGCTGGCATCATTATAATATCAAATGGAGAAAATGCGAGATTCAATTTTGCGGGCATCGATATAGTTCTGAATGTACAGTATGTACCTTTTCTTTTATGCTTTATGTTAAATTACAGCAAGTTTCAGTATTGTGGGCATCCATTTAATTTCGAACAGCAGTTTACTTGAAAACGGTTAACTTACAGGAGCTTTTATGACTAGTTCAAGTTTACTTGGCGAGCGGTTATGTCTGCACCCACTGTATGTAAAACTGAATAACAAATGTCGTTAGGGACCGACCATTTACCCTGAAAGGGGGATATGTTTTTTTTTCGAAAAAAATATTCTGATTTTATGTGAAAAAAATATTTTGGCTGCAAGAATGATGAAAAAAAATATTCTGAAGGGAGCTTTCTGCCCCCAAAAATAATACTTATTTTCAAAAAAAAAAATTTTGTTTTACTAGTTAAAAAAAATTCTGTCCAGAAAAAAAAAACATACCCCGTTTCAAGTTAAATGGTCGGTACCTTATCAATACGTATTGCGTGGACTAAAAAAAAAACACCAATAAAAATTCACAGCAAATTTTGGTTCTCTTTTTATGTTAAATTGTTTCAATGATTAGGTAATAATTTTACTTTTGGAGACAAAGTTCTTCTAAAACCTTCCTGATTACACATGTGTGTAGTAAGGTTATGAAGAAAATATCACAGTGCAAAGTTGATTATATATTAAAAGTATAGCTGTACTTTTCGAGACTTTACTGTCAATTAATCAAGCAATCAATATTTTGAAGGCGTGTGGACTACCACTGTACTTTGCACATGTTTGTATATATAACATGAGTATATACTAGTTTTACGCATCTATAAAAGAAATATCAAAAGCTAATTAATGGCACGTAAAGAGGATCTATTCCAGCGAATTTTTGGTATTTGTTTCCTCAATGGTCTTTTTTAAACATTGTATCACAACTGATTAGGTATGTATTAAATATACAGCAAATGACAAAATTTATTGTATCAACACAGTCACTATAAAAGTAGGGAAATGGCTTAAATTTATAGTCATCGTCTAAGTTACTATATTAGCTTAACCTTTATAACATGCTTTATCACATATTTATGCGTAATATGTAGACATTTGCATATGTGATATATGTAATGGTTGTCCATCCATATCATTGCCCCGGGCAAATAAACGTTTGTCATGTCCTGGTGCACACATTTTGATGACGTCGTAGTAGTGTGACGTTTATAATATATTTCACGGTGTATTTACGTGTGACAACGATTTCAAATAGAAAGCTTATTTGAAGAAAAAAACATGGCCCAGATAGTGAAAATGCTGATTTATTTGAATAATTTGAACACAAAGTCAAACATCAAAGATACATACTCGCAGGGAAAACAAAAGATGACAGATCAGCAAACTCCAATTTTCAATTTTCGTTTTCTAAATTCTTGCAAAATACAACCTTTAATAGTGCACATCAAAATTTTCCTTTTTTGTTGTTGAAAATTAAGACTGCTTTTTCAAAATATGTGACAAATAGCCGGATTGTTACATGCCAGTTTCATCGTCGTCAATTTTATAATTTATTTCAGAAAAATATTATCGTTATATCAAAGTTAATACATTTGTTTGTTGTTTTTAAAGATATCGTTTATATATATATATATATATTATTTATGAATCTTACATTAAATATATGATAAATAAATTATAACATGCCATTTTCTATATCGTCCCAGGTATCATCCCTCGACCCATATTGGGATGATACCAGGGCCGATACGAAAAAGGGCATGATATAATCTACATTTATTGTATCTAAATTATCTGCAAATATTTGAGAGCCTTCAATCTGAGACTTAACTTAAAAGGAAAATATAAAAGCATGAAAATAGTTACGTGTGCAGGTTTTATTCAAGTTTTTGTTTTCAAGAGAGGACATACAAAGACTGAAAAAAGATGGGTCTTCGGTGTTCGGTAAATAATTCTAACAAACGAATTAAATCTATTGGTAACATCGCAGCAAAAGATTGATAGACTAGTAAAAACAAAAACTGTAATAAAGTACAAAAAGAGAAAACTTAAATAATAAGGATGATACAAATTGAGCCAAAAATGAAATCATTTAAAATAGTGGACATGTAATGTCAACTGCAAGATCATGGACAAATGATAAAAATATATATATGTATAATTAACTTCTATCAAGATGCTTATACTTTAATGTCTTATGTTTCGACCGATTTTAAATATTGGACGAATTGAATCTTTTTGTCACAACATTTTACGACATATAATCAAAGATAAAGTAACCGCTGTGTCAATCTATTAGGTAACAATGATAACTTATCACATACTTACATTCTCTCGTCCAATCAAAAGCCTTCCTTTCACCCCTCTATTTTTCATAGATCACACTTTTTCTATTTTTTCCATGTACTAAGTAAGGGATTATCTTATTGTTTAAAAATGCATTCATTGGTACAGGCCCAAGTGTTATATAGATTTCGATTTTTCTACTTTTTCCATGTACTAAGTAAGGGATTATCCTATTGTTTAAAAATAGTTGTTAGACAATGCATTCATTGGTACAGGCCAAAGTGTCATATAGATAATCCTTTTATTGCCTGCAGCTGTATACAATTTGTAATTAAAGTACATACATTTTCACTAATACGAAAAGTCCATATAGTAAAAAACACTGAAATTTGTACATTAAATAAATGCATTGTGTAACAAAAATATTTTTAAACAATAAAATAAATTCTCACTTGGTACATGTAAAAAGTAGAAAAAGTTTCCTCTATGAAAAATAGAGGGGTGACAGGAAGACTTTTGATTGATTATTTAATTTGAAAAAAAATAAATAAATACATACATACAAATAAAGTGATTTCCAAACACCAACAGTTTCTTATCTAAATCCATCACTATTAAACACTAATATTTCAATGGCAGGATAAATCTAACATACCGTCCTTATAGTTTAACAGAAACAAGAGTGACTACAAACTGAGTACATTTTATTTCATTGTTGGTCAAAAACAACTGTTTATTGCCAAAGGGCTTTTTCTCATATATGTAGTACCTTAATTAACCAATTATAGAAATTGTAAAGCCATTGATTAAATCACTCGAAATGCAAATATGTGATAAATGCGTTAGAGAATGATAAGCCATGCTCTATGAAATAAGTGCTCGGAGCTAAAGCTCCTCGCACTATATTTCATAGAGCATGGCTTATCATTCTCTAACCCTTACTTCAAACATTTAATACAATCAACAAACAGTTGCAATTGTAAAATATTTTATCTTAAAAGTGCAAATACTTTGCAAGAAATAAAAACATACATGTCGATGTAAGGTATGCTTGTTGCCATTGGTAGGTTGAATAATATAGCAAACATCGAGGCAATAAATAAAAACATTAGTATTATAGACACACACTAAAAACATTAGTAGTACACACACACAAACTCACAAATTTAGTCTTCTCTATAAAGTTTTGTGTGCCTATTCTATTTAAATTAAACTTACTGGAGCTTGTGTAAAGAAGTTATGAAGTGTAACTAAGTCTTTGCATGGCTTTGTTCAAGTCAAGTTTAATTAAGACGAATTAAGTGACTTGTGAACATCTTTTGATGGTCTCAACTTACAAGCTCCGTCACGGATTCACCATTCAAAATATGTAAGGTTTTTGTCTCATGTACATTTACTCTGTATTCCATACTTTTCATTCTACTGCGCTTGTTGTTTATGCTGTCGTCTTGTTTTTTTACTTGTAATTTTTATTATTATTAAAATGAATCTTTGCATTTTAGGAACTTACTGTGTTTGTGTAATGATTTTCAGTATGAGTTCTGCATGCATTTCTTATCACAATTGTCAGTATCCCAAATGAAAGTGGACATTTTCAGCTAGATTCACGTCTTCCCGGACTTGACTACCGACTTTGACATTTTCCTGGATTGACCCACTCACAGTGTGACGGGTACTGTTAACAGAGCAGGACATGCTTACCCATCCGGAGTATCTGATGTCACTCTCAGTTTCACTGGAGTTCACACTGTGAGTGCTTTGTTTTGAATGTTGTGATTTCTGTTTCTGTGCTTTGTGTCTGTGTAGCGTCGTTGTTTTGTGTCTGGCGTCATTGTTTTCTGTGTTCTCGTTTTGGCCATGCCTTTGGACTTCGATTTTTGCAAATTTCACTCCTTTGTTCCTTCGATATTCTACTGCTGTTGTTTGATATTCATAATCCTATAAAGCCTCATTTAACCAAAAATTTGAATCCAACTTGTCCACATGTATCACATTTAAGGGAAAGTGAAACCCGAACATGATGGTGGAGAAGGATCTATTCTTTCAGATATAATGATATACATGTATGCTTGAATTTTTGCCAATGAAAATTTGTTTCCCAATTTCCAGTTTAAAAATCCGACCCCCCAGTTAGGTAGGGTTTGATAAGGATGGATACTGCACATACATGTATGAATATAGCGTTGTGCGACAATTAGCAAAGAATTCCGCTTAAACCGATGCTAGGGCCGTCTTGAACTTACTATGAGGTATAAACAAGGCTCATTGTATTGTCACAATTAGTGTATAGTCATGTCAAACATGGAGACATTCCGAACGCACCGTGTGTGTTTCAAATAATTGCTTTCGTTTCCCTATTCAACCTTTCACTCAGATAAATCGTAGTTAGAACGTATATGAATGTCCAGATATTGTTTGGAATTTGGACCCTAGTTCAACAACAGTGTAAGTGTTATATTATATTTTTATTATATTTGGATGAAGACTAATCCGTTTAACGTTACTACACAACAGTTTATTGTGAATATCAGCTCTAGACGTTAATTACATAATTTGCTATAAATATCGATTTTTACGGAATGTTCATCTCACACAGAAACGTACAACTGTTGATTATAATTATATTTACAACTTTCAACAAAGTATTTAAAGTTTTTATGTATTATTTCCGTCTACAAGAGGAAGATAAACAACCGTTATTCAGTTGCATAATTCGTATAAATATAGCATGTGCGGCAAGCAATTCGTGACATTTAAATACATCCAGATATAATTATGGAACACATATTCCGTGTATTACAGCAATTCAACTGTATTCTTCCGTGAATATACCGGAACTCGATGTTTGATATTACACAGACACACGTCATATTTGTGTTTATTTATGCAAATTATTGTGTATTTAAATATGTTGATATTCTACTCATAATTACGGTAACCTAAGATGACTATAAATTCTCATTAATTTGGACACATAACTTATGATTGTTAATTATTG